>JAJHJA010000240.1:0-275213 GCA_021202915.1 Heliconius himera
TACGGGCAAACAAAAATAGTAAGACTATAAAACTTGCCTATAAAAAAGTTATATCCAAAACCATTTATTTATAAATAACTTCAATAGAGTAAGTAGGTATTTGAAATCTCTCTTGTAAAGAGGTTAAAAAGGATCGTAAAATGAATATCTCTGCTTCGAAGCGCCGTAGCTCCGTAGCTCCGTAGCTCCGTAGCGCCGTAGCTGCTAGAGATCTACGGAGCGTGCTTTAGTAGGGGAATGCAAGCGTTTTATGATATTTACTATTTCTTCACGAAATGACTCCCAGCGTCTTGTTGTGAATATTAAGCCGTTTGAGGATCTCAGCTGCTTCATAATGCGGCCCTCGAAGCCCGCCGTAATTAAAACGAATTGCTTTTTTATATCTCGAAAATATTCCGTTTTGATGGACGCTTAAGCGGTAATCATTTAAATTTGAAATTCACCAAATTATGAGAATTGTTAACTTTGTGAATAATAAGCTTCCTTATTTTACCTGCTTTCTTTGTGTACTTTCCCTAGCAAATTACTGGGAGGAGGAATGACAATGAAGGAACACGACTTTATAATTTACAATACAATATTTTATTTAAGAGCAGCCTTCCTAATTAATTTTAGAAAAGAAAAATTGTAATCATTTGCCACGTTTGTAATTTTTTACTATAATAAGAATTCGTTTTGTTATTCATTGGCGAGATTCACAGGCCAGTCATGGCGCAGGGGCACAAAGTGTGACTGTAAAATCGACTGGTTGTGGGTTCGACCCCCACTCGAGGAAGTGAAATATTTATGTACATTTATATTTTCTTAACTTTAATATAATTAATATTATTATACTAATTATTGCATTTAATATACATTTTATATAAATTATTATCCTATGTATGATAAAAATTTGTATTTATGAGCCTATGTATGTATGTATATGTGTGTTTGTGGCGTTGTAGAGAGCAAATGCCTAGGCCAATTTTAGCGACAACCAATCGCCATATTGTTGGCGTCTTGGAATAGGTATTCAAAAATTATTTTTAGGTTCTTTCACTTATAATTTTTCATTTTAAGTAAAGAATTTCAGACTTATAATAGATATATATTAGTATTTTGTTAGTTTGCCCATTAATATGGATCCTTCCTATTACTATCCCTGTATTATTGAAGGATAGTAGTAACAATAGAAGTGATAGCTTACTAATATTGAACTGTGAAAGCAGGTTCAAATTCCCACGATATAAATTCTCTCAAGGACAAAATAAAGTCGGTAAATGATAATTACAGTCTTAATAATAAAGCAAACATTTTTTCAGCTTTACACCAACATAACGTATACGTACGGACTTGGACAACGTATAATATATGTATGTATAATAATTAATATATTTGAATATATTCTGTTTGTCAGTATCCACATCGTACTTACTTCATTTTCATTTGTAAATAGTTGATCACGCGAGCGCCAACGAGCTGTAAAGCATGAATGGTGACAGAATATATTACAGCTTCAATATGTTGTCTGATTTATATCTTTTTAGGATTGCTTTATGGAGCAATGGAACAACGTCTGTAGAAGGTTTGGTTCTGATTCGTTGGTGAACCATTCCAGCCACTCGAGCTATAGCTAGACAGTCTAAAATGCGGAATCTGGAGAGCGAAGTGTCTCAAAGTCTATATACTTCTTTATTTAACCGTAAACGTAATATTAATTGTATCGTATACTTGCATGTTGTACGATTGACAGACAGCGGTGTGTAACACCGTTCATCACTTTATGTTAAAAGTGAAGCATTGAGTATCTAATCAATCAATTTTTTTACAGTTTCACACATCTCCCGCACACTGCGTGAAGGCAGAGGGAACCAAATGTTAAGTCACGCCGTTCTTAATTTTTTATATGATTTTATGATAACTGAACATAATATCGGCACATTAGTTAGCCTACCTTATCTTCAACTATATCCCTCCTCATCAGTTTGCTTAAACTTGCATTTACCAACAAATCTCTGTATATTACACGACACGGCCGGAAGGGTAAGTGAGATAAGTATGGTGTCACTTAAAGAGTAGAGCATCTTAATACGTCTAGTCACTACGTAGAGTACGCAAAGAGAGGGTAACGGATGAGTAACGGATATATAACAGGTACAAAATGGGTAAATAAAGGGTAGAGAACGGATGCAGTGGATACAACATAGTACTGTTGTTGCTACATTACAAATGTAACTGCGACGAGTTCTGACTTTAAATCATGCTACCGTCAAATTTTGAATTCAAACTTTACTACTACTATATCTTAGAAATAATAAAAATATACTTAATAATACTAAAAACAATACAGAATAAATGACAGATTCCAAATGATCTTTAATTGTTACAGTATTTATAGCCACACAAGTATATATATACTTAAGCTTATATGTTGTATAATATATATAGAACCCGAAGTGTCACGTCGTCCGCGTGTCAGAGACACTGTCTGCTATCACTGAGTGACGTGCGCGCATCGATCACGGGCTTCCATTCTACTCGCAGTAACGGATTGTTCTTGATATGATTTCTACTTCTTTTACTTGTGTGAAAGCTTAGTTTTTGTTATTTGAACTGAGTTTTAATATAATGTATTTATACAATGTATATCACAGGATAAACATAAATACGCTATTCTTACCCAATGTTATTATTATTCAGCATTAATTTTGGCCTTAGGTTTTTCTAATTCTTCGAATATAGCAGAAAAATGCAAAGAAATTCCTTTGTCCATTAGAAGGTTAAAGGCCCTCCGGTATTGAATCTTACAAATAATTTGCTTGAAATAGCAATTAAATTTAAAATTTAGTTTGTTTTCTATAAAAACGGTATAAAATATATAATATAATGAAATTATATGCTGTATATAAAGACCAACATACTATAGAGTAATTATCACTATTAAACAAGAAAAAGCAAAGCCCCATTCGTCTACAAAGCTCCATAGGTCGGTACTCAGTCGGTATCACCGCGACCGCAGCGCGACGGTCTTATCACTGAGAAATGGCTCGCATCGATCACCGCCTCATTCATCTGAGGAACAAGAAACGTATCACTATCAGCTATATAAAAGTTATAGCATTTCTGGAGATTTTTACTTTACTTAACTTACCTTACCTTGATTCTTATATGTTTTTTAGATATATTTGAGTTCATCTTAGAAGTTTTCTTCAAAAAATTGTTTAATTTTTTTCTTTTGTATCTGTTTACATGCTAGCGGCATCACCAGTTGAAATTAACAACAAAAATAACAAAAAAAGGACTAACAATGTACGAAAATGAACGGAAGAGTCTTATGACTAGGTTCCCTGTGTCTACCCTGCTGTGTGCGGGATACAGTGTGAAGCTGATTTTAATAATTGTCATATTACCATCGCTGTACACGACTTAAGTGTGCGGTAGTCGAAAAATATTATAAATAATTATTATAGAATTATCTTTAAATAATGTCTAATTACGTAGAATCCAATCGAAGCATGCCGAGAAATACATTTTTTATCTTAAAATTATTTAATATTTTGAGACGTCTATCGTGATGCAGAGGCACAAGTGTGCAAATGTTGTTGCGGATAGTGTATTTATGTTGGTTGTGGATTCGATTCCCACTCCAGGAAATGAAATATTTAAAGATTTTATTCCCTTGTTTTGGTAACGAGGCCAAGCGAGGCGTTGAGTTTCACCACTCAACGCCTCGTTTGGCCTCGTTACATATTAATTATATTTACAGCTTAAATAATAACATTCAGGCTTCGTGACTGACTCACTTACTTACAATACATGTAATATAAATTGAACCATTTATTTTATAACAATAGATATTTTAAAGAGCGTCAATTGGCTCCAATAAATCCCTCCACTCGCGCTGATCTCGTCCGCATCCATCACGTCTATCTTCATCTATCTTCCGCGAATTGAAAATCGTACCACTACAGTAGTTGCGGACTGAAGTACGACTCGTTGCGGCTATTGGTTATAAAGTGTACTTGGCGAGGTTGGATTACATTATGTACTTTGGTTATATATTTTATGTGTATCAGTTCTGGTGGTGGTGGTTCCGGTAACAACATACAGTGCGACGATGAGTTTTGCCACTCGACATACTGTCGGATGAACCAAGAAATCAGACAGAGTCCATCCAGGTTTTGTAACTATTTTATTCACTGATGTTACACACTTTAATTCTATTCATAATTACAATAACTTTAATATGAATTCTAATAACAACTTCCCTCGACAATATTTTAGTATCGAATGAATGCGAGTGTCGTGTCGTTAGGTGCTTTTTTTTGAAATCCACCGGAAAAGCAGCATACTACTGACACTTAATACAATCTAAAAAAAATTAAATGACGTCCTCTTAAGTACAGCGACACCGGAATGTAAATTATGCTAACAATACTATGTCTCATAAAATGAACGGCAAGTGGGAAAAAACGTTTTGACATTAGATTTCCTTTGCTATAATCATAATTAAATTTAATAAAAATATTAGGAACAATTCTTTACATTTTGAATTTTTATGTTTATTTCATAATTTTATTTAATATCTTTATTATATTAATTTCTTTATAACAATATAAAGAAAAACGTTAAACACACAACACACAAACACAGGGTCTCTCTTTGCCTATCCTCCAAGTCAGTACAGCTCTGAAAAAAAAGTGTTTAATAAAATACTAATCTATGATAACATTGAAATCTACATAAAAATAACAATAAGTAAGTAATGTCAGTATGAAAGTTATGTCAGTCCGCCAGCGACGACCGCGCCACTATGAAGTCCTGCGCAAGTATTCCAAGTCCGCGGACGGCGGTATGAGAGGCGGCGGCGGGAGGTTTAATTTGCATTTTTGGTTAGTCACGAATTTCTGAATACGGCGACTAAATAGCGCTCCACGTACGTACCAGTACGTACGGTCAGTCGGTACAGTCGGTACAGTCGCGGCTACGTTTGAGTTTCCTACGTAATTGCAGTTTTCATTTATTACTTAGATAATCACATTTGCACAGCTGAATTGTAATTTTAAATTTCATGACCTCTAAATGTATTAAGAATATTTAAAAAGCAGGGTTTGTTGAAATTACAAAATAAATTATACATAAAATTAATTAAGGCCATCGTGACGTGGCAGAAAATTAACATTTCTTTTGAGTGTGAAGGAATTAAATATTTTGTACTTACTCATTTCGGTTACAAGATAAAATACTGCGTTGAGTTCCGCCATTGAAAACTGTAACTGATATCCCAAACACCTTTTCAAATATGATTTAATAAATAATGCCTTGGCTCGTGATGTGTCTAGTGGTTAGAACTCTTTATAGTTGTGATCGTGAAGAACCCAAAATCTTTTAGAGATTCAGAGGTCACAGTGTTAAGAATTTTATATTATGCCATTAGAAGGTATCACTTTAATAAGATATTTGCCATCAGAAGTTGTTCTTGTGTCAGTTATTTAGATAACTGTAGACTCGACAATATAACGTTGTCATAAACTCGAAGCTCGTCCGAAGATAAGCCAAGAGCGCGTCCTATCTTCCTCTCCACTATAACTGCGAACTAGTTGTAATAAAAGGAAGAAAGAGTACGGGCCCCGCCCCGCCCTACACCGTGAGTTCCGACCAGACCGTGGCTTTACAGTCATCGTTGAACCCTCCGGGACGTTTGTGTGTGATCTTTCCGAAGGTACTTGTTACGCTTGTTTATATTAAGATTATATTAGAATAGTGATTCGTGATGTTGATTGATTTGTGAGATCAATATAAGTCGTTGGAACGAACGCACTACCGCAAGGCGGCCGATATGTTAAATAAACGCACGGCACACACCCCACAGTCGTGTCTCGAACCGTAGGCGGACACTACTACATACACCAGAGTTCCAGGACATAAAATAGCACCACACACCCGTATGAGACAGGCGGACACTACTACATACACCGGACCTGGGACATAAAATAGCACCACACACCTACTACTCGTATACCAAGTCATAGACGTGGTATATAATATATCAATGACCAACGCCATACAAGCATAGCTTACGTATCGCGAGCATACTGCGAGACGGCATCAGCCACGACATAGTTAATGTCGCTATAACAGTTCGCATAAGCCCATCACGTCAGCCTTCGCGACGTCAAGCAACATTCAATATTATAATATGGATCAAAGATCCACAATATGTGTCGCTCCTACACATATATTGCCTTTATAAGAAATTCGATCCTAAAAGATCGTGCCATGATAGACTTCAAATTATCACATTATATTTATTATACATTTGGTACGAGTCTTTATGTGCATCATATTCATTTGTACCGTAGTACTTAATAGTTCGACTCGACCGCTGCCTTCCGAGCATCACCACCTCCTATATATACGGAACGACGGTCGCGACACTCGGGACGACAATACACGAACACGTCTCGATTAATATTTTATTCAAAATATATAGTTTGTATTATTCATAATTAACTATGTTATTTATGTGCATTGCCATGCATATTTTATTTTATTTATTTTTAACTTATACCATAGGTACATACTGTTACAAAACGCAATATCTCGAAAATTTTGCGGAAAGTTGGAACGTTGCATTCTCGTAGGTTGCCTTTCTTCCCAAAAATATATGTCCAAACCAATACAAAACTACAACAAAAAATGTCAACAATAAACAATACACTCATAATTTATTGGAACATTGTGTTAGCTTATATGTACATATATAGTAAGTAATACGAGTGCCAGCATCTATCCGTCCGTCAGACGCTAGCTGGGCTCTCACACGAATCCATTAACTTGTCACTATTATAATAGAAACGTGAAGAACATTGAGAACATCTGAGAAATACCTCGTCACGTCGTCGTCACGTCGTAGTTTGGAGCGGTAGACCCCGTCCGCTGCAGTTATCAGAAAAATACCCGCAAAAATATTCTTTTGGCACGAACGACCGATAAATCTATGGATTGCGACGTGTTTTGTCGCTACTGATTTTATTTTAATGATTTGTGTGTCTATAATAAAATTTTAAGTATTTTTTTATGTTGATTTTTAATTGGGTTTTTCAAGTGAAATATAAATATAAAGGTTATGGCATGGCATGGCACAGTGTTTGATTGTAATCGCGGCAGTTGTGGGTTCCAACCGAAATCAAGGGAATGAGTTTTTGAGAGTTACGTTTTCTTCGCTTTAGTAAGAAGACAAAACGAGGCATTGAGTTTGGCTATTTAACAGAGCGGTGCGTGAGGAACAGCGTGTCTTAGTACTAGGTTCCCTACCCTGCTATATGCGGAATACAACGTGAAGTTAAAAAAAAAAGAAAATTAAAAGTGAAATAGAAAGCGCTTAGCTTATATTAATTGGTTAGCTTAGCCTAATATAAACATTAAAAATATATCATAAGTAAGTATATCTCAAAATTCATTCTAGTAGTCAAACATTCTAGTAGCTGTCTTTAAAAACTTCTGAAGAATTTTATTATAAATCGTTTGCCAGATCTTCAATATTACATCTAATTGGGACATGGCACATTTTCTCTTTTTTTGTAGTCAACATTTTTCTGCCTATATCTTTTCTTTATGAAACCCGAAGATTTTACCCAACAACTAATTGAAGTTGTAATTATATTGCAATTGAGTTATTACGTTAAATATTTGACTTTTCTTTCAGATTCACGCTGTCTCCTGCATATAACAGGGTAGGCAGAGGGAATTTATTGGTAAAACTTCCCACTTTTCGCCAAATTTTCGTTGTTGAAAGGCGAAACTCAACGCCGCCCTTAGTCTTATTACCAAAGCGAAGAAATGAAAATATTAATAAATAATAATTCATTCCTCCGAGTGAGAATCAAAACCACAGAGCGTATTGCGTTTACAGTCACACGCTTGTGCCACTGCGTCACGACCGCCTCAGATTTATCGAAGTCTGAGGCGGTCGAAGATATTGAAAGCAACATATCGATAAGACATTACGTTCAAAGTCTCCAGACAGTTTTCTACTGTACTGTTTTCAAAGGAATAAGTAAAAAATTAAAATAGCCTACCGGGAATCTACCCGGGGTACATCCAAGCGTAGTATAAAAAGTGTGCCACGGTCTTTATAATATTAAGAACAGACAACTAGTGATAAACGTTGTGAACTTAGGACGAAAACTAATTTAGTCGGGACTGCAGTGCTCCTTTTTGCTGCGGATAAAAATATAGGTGTTATAAATCAAAAATAATGCGATATAAAATATCTATGATCCCATACTTCCATTAGGTGGAAGGTACAGGTCGTTAATTACATATTCATGAGGTCCGGTGTAGGGCGGCGTAGGGCGGGGTAGGGCGGAGTAGGGCGGGGTAGGTCTGGGTAAGGCGGCGGGAGAATATATGCGGCGCCCTATAATCCTTTACATGGGTTAAGAATCAGCGTAATAAGTAGCGTAAACCCTCGTTAAAAGTGATAGAATGAATGTAATGTTATTTGAGCTTCAGTGAAGGTATTGAGGATACTTTATTACATAATTAATAAAAAAGTAGAAGAGAAAGTAACAATAGTGTAAAAAGTAAAGGGAAGAAAAACTAACTTTTTATAGGGTAATTTGGTCGTCCGTCTGTCAATATTATCTAGGTCAACGCAATCAAAGATGCGAGCATTTATGCATCGTTTTTACTGCATTTTGTAAAAACTCGCCGTAATAAAAACTTATATATTACACACCGTATATCTACAATTATGGCATTAAGCAATAAGTGAAAAATTACATTACAAATTTTTGTATACTTGTAGGCACAGAGGAACAGTTCAGAGAAAGTGCCTGTTGGCTGATGAAACCCAAACTTTACACTTATAAAATAAGTTGAAAAAAGGAACTGGGATCAATCATATTTAAAATTATATTATATTGGAACCCGTAATCAAGGCACTTCAAAAACTACAAAAAATGCTTCTTTTAAATTTAATTAACTGTATTTTCATATTGATATATATACGCGTAGTAATATAGTAATAATGAATGTACGACACGACGAACTACCCAACAACACGTAATACGTACGAGTATCAGCTCCGAGGTGAAGTTTCATATTCGTCACAATGACGTCACAACGACGTAGAGCAGCAGCAACGAGCCTAATTGTGATACATCGAATATGTAAATTGTTATTGACAATGTCTTTAGCGGAGACACTCCCGAGTCCCGACGGCGTCGAGACCTCGTGTGAGAGTTAGCGACCTCCTTCTGCCTGTCGGACTTACTTAGTGCTTATCAAATCTACCTGAATGGAATAAACACTATTTATATAAACAAAGAAAAACTAATTTTAAGACTCTTCATTCCCAACTTTCAATCGACTCTGGAATGTCATATTCAGTGGCGAAACCTAACGCTGCAATTTGTTTTACATGAGACAAGAAATAATAGAAAGTAATAAAAAAATAAATAAAGTAAATCTTTCAAATGAGAATATTCAATCAAGTATGGATGGCTATATTTATTAATACTATAGCAAAATATTAATACTATAGTAATACTATAGCAAAGCAGGCAAAGGGAATCCCTTAATCTCGTATTAAGATACTCTGTTTCTATTCCATTGACGTTCCGTAGATACTTCGGTTGCCTAATTTCCACTGATTTCTAGAGATATTGCAATGTTGATTGGCGAAACTCTTCGCCTCGACACCACAGCGAAGAAAAAAAAAATTATATAATTCATTTTCCTATTTGGGAATCGAATCCATAACTTTTTACCACAACGCGTTTACAGTTACAATGTTGTGCCCTTGCGCCCACGACTGGCCTCTTAATACTTTTGGCTTCCTGGATAATTATACACTGCATAATTAATTATTTAACGAATCTCAATAACTAAAAATAAAAAAAAATCTTAAAGCCATTTCATTTTAATTTTAGCGAGACGTCGATTATGAGAATAAATTATAGGGGAATCGATTCTGATTAGATAGAGACATTGAGTGACGGCTCTATTGAAGTGAAGTTTAGAAAATCGTAGAGCAGATATTGAGTATACCCAATGACTTATAAAAGTCTCAAATTAAAATAAAATAAAATTTAAAAGAAACAGATAAATTACAGAAATAAAAAGCACATAGGTTTCCTTATATAATTTAGCTTACTTTCGTATATTTTTAGTTTCACGCTGTATCTCACATACAGCAGGTTAGGTTACATCTAGTGTTAATATACTTCGTTTCTCACACACTGCTCAATTTTCAAGTCATTGTGTGTTGAGTGGCGAAATTCAACGCCGCACTTTGTCTTGGTATCAGAGCGAGGAAAAGGAAATAAATTAATTCCTCCAAGTGGGAATCGAACTTACATCCGTCACGTATTTAGTTTTAGTAAGCAAAACGTTTGTTGCTTCCAATAAACATTTTTTATATTATATATTTCAATAAAAAGATATATAGTAAAGATATGGGATGAGTGGGTGAAAAAATTGAGCAATAACTCAGCCGCCGCCCTCAGTCGCGGCGCTCAGCCGCCACTAAAACATGTTATATCCTCTGAATATTGAAAAATACTTCCCAATAATGTATTCACAGTATGTAACTGTCGTAAACTCGGATTGTGTTATAGTAAACTTTATACGAGACCCTTACTTTCCGTTTGGGCGACAGTCGATAGCGAGCGCGGTTATTACATTAGTTAACTAAATATATGTATAGAATATTAATATTGAAAGGAGAAGTAGTTGGGTAGGCTGTACTTATTAAAGAAGTGGGGATCGAACTTACAGCTGTCGTGTTTACAGCCACACGCTTGTGCTACTGCGCTACGATGGGGGAATATCTAAATGCAATATTTTTTTTCATCTGCTCTGAAAATACCTAATAAGGTTCTTCACCCATTTGTCATTAAAAAATAGTAAAGTCTGATAAAAAGGGTGTCTCAATACTAGGTTCTCTATGCTTATCATGTCTAAATAAAAAGTAGATTTCTACAGTGATGACAGTAAGGTACCATATTTACACCTCGACCCGTGGTAGCTGAGCGACGTGACACCCGCCGTATATGCAGCATTAACCAGCAAGTTTTCATAAATACTTACTTGTTCTTGTTAAACCTTTGTTTTATAGAGAGTCTTAGAGACTATTTCTAGGAAAGGCGATAGAAGCGGTCAACTAACAGGATATTTTTATTGAGATTGGAAAACATATATATTTGTTTAATCATCTCTAAGACATTTTTTTCAATTTCTCGTTGTATTCCGCACACAGCAGGGTTTTATGAACATATTTGTTAATATTTTTTAGAAAACGTACAAATTTTGAACGTAGCGGGATATGAGTTTTCCAAGATGCGCGGGTTAAATCCCACTACGTCAAATTTATTAGACGTTTTCTAAAAAAATCTATTTTTCTTCTAAGTGTAGAATAACAATTTAAAAATGCTGGAAATGGGTATATTGCTGTAATTTTTGTTGTCATTTTAAAACGTAAAAATCATTAAAAAAAAATATTATAAATATTATTTTACCATAAGTACGTTATAAATATACGTGCATATAATAAAATTCCGCAATATATTCTAAGTTTGCAACTCCATCGCTACAACAATTTAAAGTGACTGTAAAAACAATACTAACAAGTAAAGCTTATTATACTTTCTTTCCAGAATATTTACAGCATTAAGACGTATGGAGTTAATATCTATTGAATGTGACTCAGGATAGCTGTCAGTTAATGTAATAATTAAATTATACCATTGATTTTGAAAAGAGCAACTGTTGAGTTTCTTGCCGGCTCTTTTCAGCAGAACTACCTTCCGAATCGGTGGTAGCTTTTTTTATTCGAAAGTGCTTACTCGTTTTCAAAATGTCTCTTCATTTCAAATGTTTCTATGTTAATAAGATACATTGTTGTGGTGGTCGATTAAAGTCCTCAAATCTTATATCACTCTGCTCACGTAATGTATAAATATCGATTATCACTGATATTTACTAAATTTTAAGTTAAATGTTCTTTTTTTCTATTTAGCCACTAAGAATAATAGGTGGAAGTACTTACAAGCTCTCACACTGAATAAACTGGTATACGACGGTGGCCGGAAGTTAGGTAAGTACTGATATAGTGGCGCTGAAGCTTTTCGCAACTTATGAGAAAAAGAAAATGAGAAAAAGTTCAAAATTTACTTACACAAGTGTCTTAATAATTTTAGTTAAAGTTTTTAATACTCTTTTTCATAAATTATTTTCAAAAAAAATTTTTTTGGTGTATAATATTTATACGTTTTTATCTTTAAGCATGTTTTGTCGCAGCACGCAGTCTGCCGTCTTCATCTCCGCTCGCTTCCATCACTCGGTCACAATGAATTAAAATTAATCATATAACTTTATAATTTTTATATATAGAAGTCTTCCATCACTTAAGTGACTGACAGACAACGTGAAGACGAAAAGTACTGAACTCACAATTATGAAAATTGGCCAAGGCGACATTATCACGTTCGTGATCTTTTACAGGTAACTTTGGGCGTTTATAAAAATAATAATATATGAACCGTGTAGTGCATAAAAAGTTTGTTAGAAATAACAATAATAAATTACTAGAAAAAATAAATATACAACATTATAAAAGTTTACATATAGCACAAATATAATAAACATAACATAAGTGTACAAATACATTACATACAATTATATACAAATACATATAAAGATATTTTTACATACGAACTGAAATACAAAATATTATTTTGTTGTAATGCTTGAAGGATTTTTTTAAAACGTGAAGCGATTTACAGTGTCGGATACAAGATGTAAGTTATTCCATAAAATGACGCTTTTAACAGTGAAGGAATCATTGAAACCTATACTGTACATACATACTGTATTGCACATAGCCACCTATAACTTGTTATCGCTTTTAGAGCAGATGTTGAGATGAAGTGAAGTATCGGAGCCAAGGAACGTGAAACGCTCCTTAAGGTAGCGGTAGTAGAGGAGTGTTAGGATGGAAAAGAATAGAATAGAGAGTGCGAAATATCGACGCCGAATTATTGCAGCTTTTTGCGATATGAGAGAGAACCCATTGTGGCAAATATCTTACGGCTAATATTTAATAGTGACAAGCGGTGTCCGTAAAAAAATTGAGTATTATCATGGATGACATCTTATGTCATCCATGATAATACTCAATTTTTTTACGGATTTTGTGTGAGATATAAGAGTACAATTAAACATAACAGGTGGTAGATGTGAAAATTTAATTTGCAGTGGTGGCAAAAATGGGGAACGGAGTGTCTGAACACTAGGTTCCTTCTGCCTACCCCGCTGTGTGCGGGATACCGGGATACAGCGTGAAGCTGATTTATTTATTTATTTATAGTTTGAGATTTAGTGGGATTTAAGTTTAAGCCATATGATTTGCTCTATCCAAATATTATTTGAAGATTGCGATTAATTTGTTCAATATCTTCTGAAATGCATTCAATTGAATTCAACCAAAGATGATACATAAATAATGAAAAAATAGCAAGCAAGATGTCATAGTCTACACTATACAGTGTTAAACACATTAGAGAAATCAACCAAGACTAAGACAGTGACTTGCGACTTATCTATAAAAATATAACAGTGAATGTCATTACAAACTTTTATCAAAGCATTAGTGGTGCTGTGTCCGGGCCGAGGGCCAAATTGGAATTCACTTGGAGTTTTGTTTCTAGCTAAAAATATGCTGCTGTAAATTTTCAAATATTTTAACATTATCTACAAAAATTAAGAACAAAAAACGGAGAAATGCTTAAACCAACTCATGTTTACATATTATGAACATACAAGTAGGTACATATGTTACAAACACTGAATGTCGACGACAGTTACAAGCAAACTTCAAGCAACGTTAAACCTCACTACAAAATAAAACGTATCCGACAACAGCGGTCTTAATCCCGACAATTCCTTGTACGGCGCTAAGCCTGCGCTATCACGATCCGCCCTCCGCCCTTATTTGCTAAGTTCAAACAAAACATTCTTATTTATGGTCATAAATTAGGGAAAGTGAAAGGGTTGAAGCCGTCAGCAAAAATGTAGGTAAATATGTTAAATTGAGACAAAATGTGACGCGGCCGGCCCCCCCGCGCCCCCCGCGCCGCCCCGCGCCCCCCCGCGCCGCCCCGCGCTAGTAATTAATGACGCCCCGACACCTAAACTTATGACGGGATCAGCGCTATTATAAATTGAAATTTAAAAACACACGACAGTCATACATTTTTAATATTTTTTGTGTACCCAAAATTATTATATGTTTTGTAAAATCATACAATGCTACGTTTAATGATAATAAAATCACAGAAAAACGTATACAAAGTGTACATTATTTTGAAAATATTTGTTTTGAGCAGATTTATGCTCTGATTCACGTAGAAGAACAAATAGAGTGGAATACGCAGACAAACACAGATAAACACAGACAAATAGAAGGACAAATAGTGACCAGACACTTTATTTATATTTATAGTTTATTTAATATGTGTCATTTATATATTTCAATATTATAATTTATTTATTTGTCATTTATATACACATTTAAAATCATATATACATTTAATAGGATTTATATATTTTATAGTAAGTATTCGTATTTAGTATATTTATATGAAAGCGCTCGCTGCCGTCGACCGAACCGGTAAGGCGTTCTAACATTTACGCCTACCCCCTTGTCGACGGCATATTTTACATATAACAGTCTATGCTTGCCACAAGTGGCAAGCATAGACTGTTATATGTAAAATATGAACGTATGGAAGCGCATCAAGATGCGCTTCCATACGTTCCTTTGTTCTCTTTATTATTTCCTTCCAAATCAGTATTTATCTTGTTCCGTTTTATATATGTGTTTGTGGTTGACTTTTGTATAAACTGTGTCGTGATTTATCATTTGTGTCAAAACTATATGTACTTTAAAGTGGTGTTGAATATCCTCAGTGTAAACCGTGAGTAGACTTTTTATTCATCTCCATCAACACTATAATATGTATACTTAACTAATCATTTAAACAGTTTTTTTAATTTTAAATATCAGTATATAAAGTATATATTTTTAATGTTACTTACCTAAAAGAATAAAATTGAACCTTTATAAAATGCGCCTCAAATGCGCTGAGCAATCTAAACCTATAGGATACTTCGAGTAGACTTCATTTGGCACGAAGTGAGAACTTACAACACAAACAAATTTAATATTCCGAAAATTTTTAATTTATATGTAGAAAAAAATAATTACAAATTTATATTTGTTCATTTCATACAAACGAGATCGTCGTCGTGGCATAGTAGCACAATTGTGTAAACGCAACGGTTGTAGTTCGATACATACTCGGGAATGAATTATTATTTATTAATATTTTCATTTCTCCGCCACTCACCGCGCCACTCAATATGCAATTTGCCTCGAAAATTTGGCAGAAAGTGGAGAACGGAGTGTCTACCCTGCTATAGCGGAATACAGCGTGAAACTGAAAAAACAATTATACAGATGAGTCCAAACTTAAATTTATCAACTTTATTCGCGGCGTAATGAAAACCTATAGAATATTTGCCGTTGACCTACAAGTATGAAATTTGGAAGAACGTGAGATCCACCTTACAAATAAAGGACAAAATTGGATTTTTTATTAATATCAGAGAAAAAAATCATTACAAACTTATATTTGTAGTTCATTACATACAAAATAAGTGCGTACAAACTTAAATTTGTTAACTCTTATAAGTTGCACTTCCCGTTGACCGACACACTCCTGAAACTAATATCACCATCGGTGGGCGAGTCTAACTCACATTTTTAATACAAAAATATAATATACTTTAGCACTAAAAGTAAGTTTCTAACTTTAAGTTATTTGATACCTGGCCTTTTTGTAAAACAAAAATCTGTCACGAGAGCAACTGCAACACATCCCTCCCGTACATTACCCACATTACGTGAACACTCCTCCTCCTCAATGAGCCTCGCGTTCAAATTATACAAAAAACACAAGCCTTTCTCCTCCACGGCAATAAAGTTCACCAACTTTGGTGTACTTAATAACTCTTAGCTTATTAAACCAGTATTTTATCTGCAACATTTTTCTTGGAGATGATAAATATGAGAGCCTTTTTCCATTTTCCGTTGTTATTTGGCTGAAAGTTCACCCCAGGTAGGCTTATACTGTATTCAAATTTTTACAACACTCGGCTTACTTACACAAAACAGTGTATTTTTTATATCGATAAGCTTACTTTGAAAATAATATTATGTTTATATCTAAACTATACATATATGTGTTATTTATAATTGTAATTTTAGAAATTTATAAAGCGTTCTAAATTGAACTTTCGTATTTATATATTTTTATGTAACGAATTTTTTTTTACCAAGGAGTGTGTAACGGACTGTCGTGACTGATATTAGGTTTCCACTGTCTTTCTTCTAATCAAGAAAAAACGTAGAGCAGCTATTTGATTTTTTCTATTCAACTTAGTGCGGTAGTGGTTTGATTCCTGAGGTTGTGGGTTTGATTCCCATTAGAGGAAATGAAATATTATTTTTTTTAATTTCTTCATTTTAGTATTTTTTTCTTTATTCTGATAACGAGACATAGTACTTCCAGAATTTGGCGGATAATGGGAAACGGAAGTTTCCGTAAGTTGGGAAGTCTTAAGTCCTAAGTTCCCAGGATCCCTCTGCCTACACAATCGTGTGCGGAATACTGCGTGGAGTTAATAAAATAACAACTATAATACATTATTATAAATTATAATTACTATGATACAGTGGCTGGTATTACACAATAAAGAAAATAAACCTTTTCTAATAAATATATATCTACTTATAATTAATTTCCAAGTAACAACTAAAGTGAAATAAAAGTAAAAATAGAAAAGTAGTTAAATTACAATTCTTGACCGTTAAAGTTTCCGGACGAAACATTCTACTTCTACTTACTTGTGTCTGAGAGACCGTCAAAGGGAAGTAGTTTAGTGATTCGTCCCGAGATCGTGGCGAGGGACGTTGCGAGGGGGAAGAGTTTTACGATTAATTGTGTACAATTGTAGGTATTATTATGAGTAATAAAATTTTTAAAAACAATTTCGAAGCCGTCGTGGCGCATCGGCACAGCGTGTGGCTAACGCAACCATGTGAGTTCGATTCCCACTCAGAGAAGTGAATTATTTTAATTTTTCACACGAAATGTATCTAAAATTGGATAACGTGCGAAGAACGGAGTATTTAGGTTCCTTCTGTTTAACCTATTAAATGCAGGATACAGCGTGAACCTAAAAAAATATTTTGGTTAATGTTGTTTAAATATTTATTTGAAATTCAGACATTAATTTATTTTTTAATTTCCCGCAGCAGGGGGGACGGCACAGTGAACTTAGTGTCGAGACAATCCGTTTTCTATTTCGCCTAAATGGGGCAATTAAAATAAAAATATTATTTTTTAATATATTTTAAGGAACAAATCCATGTGATGTAATAAGCAATATTAAAAAAGACACCAGCTTTAGCTTCTGCTCCAACAAATATTTTAAACTTAAAGGACAGAAATGTAGTGTTTTCTATAGTAAGTTATGTAAGTAAGTTATGAATACAATACGAGTAACATATTACACTGGCTGTGCTCAATGAAAAAGTTTGAAAAATTTCAAACAAAATAAATATTTAAATTATCGCTGTAACATAAAACACCATTTGTCAAGAACGACGCACGCAGATATAAGCCCATCATAATACAATTATATCGATATTTATATCGATATATGTATGGTAATATACCTATATAACCCTACATTTATATGAATGTAACCAACCATTTGAATACGTCTCAAGCCGCAAATCTCCGAATCTATACAGGATGGAGTGACAGTATCAGACAGCCGCTTTACTCGCAGCGGCGCGCGGCGCTACACTGGCGCTCACAGCGTGTCACTGAACGACCTTAATACGTGTCGTTGAATACCTCACCTCCTTTTGGATATTTTAAAAGTTTTCTTATATTTTATTAAACATTTTGGAGAAAATATATCTTTTTTTTTGTTTCACGCTCTATCCCGCATATTGCAGGATAGGCAAAGAGAAATAGTTTTAAAACACTCTGTTCTTAGCGTTCCGCCCAATTTTTGAAACATTGCGTATTGAGTGACGGAATAAATCTAATTCATTACTTCGAATGGGAATCAAACCCGCTTCGCATCTAAAGTCAGACACTGTGCCGCTTCGCTACAACATATTTATTGTATAATATATGTATAATATCTATTTGACGTGGAAAAATATGGGAAATACCAAAAAAGCGTTGCTGATATTGAATTTAATGGCTATAATATTATAGTAGTTTGCACATCACACGCAGCACAGTGCGGCCGCGACGGGCGACGCTAATACAACGTATTGCTTAAAGAAACACAACAACATGTATTATTTTGTATAGTGGCACAAAATACCGTCGTGGCGCAGCGGCACAGCTCCTGATTGTAAACGAAACGATTTGATTGCCACTTCGGAAGCGTTCATTATTTCCATTTCTTCACTGTAGTAACAAGTCAAAGCGCGGCGTTGATATCTGCCGAACAACATGCAACCAAGGATCAGAGTGCCTTAACATCGACCCACTATAAACTACCGCATCATCTCCTGAAGTAGCCGCCGATACAGACGTCAGGTCCGCGCGGAGGAGCTTACCGGTTACATGTGAGAGCTCCCGACACTTACTTACACTCTGTTATATTGCTTGTGCATTTTAGATAGATACATATTATATGTATTTGTGATATTTTCTATAATTTACTATATGCATTCGTATTGGACCAGTGGTGGTAAATGTATATGGTAAACGCGACAGGTTGTGAATCCAATTCGCACTTTTTTTTAGCTTCAAGCTGTATTCCGCATATAGCAAGGCAGACAGAGGGAGCCTAGTGTTAAAACGCTCCGTTTCCATTAAGACACTCCGTTAATATTTTCTTTAAACAGTCCCTCACTTTGGTAAGGAGACTTAACACGCAATGCCGCTAAAGTCCGGAATGGAAGTATCTTAACATTAAGTTCCCAGGTCCTCTCTACCTACCCAGCTATGTCCGGACTACAGTTACCTATACATCGCATTATTTTCGAAATATAGACCAATATCAATTACTTTTAAAGCGCTTGTTCAAGTCTTCATTAACGACGTATCTACCTAAAGTAACACCAAACAATAAACACATCAACTATTCCTACATTACATATGCACATTCCAAGAAAGCCTCCTGCATTTCATATAAAAACAAGTTAGAAAGCGACGAACGAACCGGTTCACTTAAATTCCTTGCACCGTATAAATTACATATTCAAATCCCGCGCGGGGTTTCTTCGTGATTGCTACGTCATCGGTTTTTTACAGCTTTCTCTGAAATACGGCGCGAGGCTCGCGGGAGTCGTTCGTGTAATGCTTCAGTGGCTGTTACGTGTGAAAAACACACCTTACTTGGGGGAAATTTTAACTAACTTTGGAAAAAGGTGTTTGACATATTACAACCGTTACGAGTTACGTTAGTCATTTTGTTTAGGAAATTTAATTTGACTCTTGTCTGATTAGATTTCTTAATCTTAGGTACCAAGTACAAGTACGTACATACGAGATCTGATGTTATTTATAACATTGTAAAGTTATTTATTTGTACAGTAACTAGCTAAAGTATTTTTAGTATTCACACGCATATTTCTGTTGCAGTTCAAACTGATCGAAGTACCGTTACTTTAATACATTAATATAAAACTATGAAGAATATATAAAGCTCATTCGAAGTATTCTCCAATGGGTGGAACACAGTCGTTTAAACGTCGATGCCAGTTATCAATAGCACTCACTCTTTCTATGGAAATAATAGATTCCAAATTCAAATATATTTTTTTGTTTATTTCTAATTACAACAGAATTAATGGCCAGACTTAGCATTATAGTAAATATATTTTGTATCTTGGACAATCAAACTCAGTTAGTTGCTCCATTATAGTCTTAGTATACTTTAAAATAAAACTAAATTGATAAAGAAAATAAACCAATCCAACGACAGATCAACCGACACGACTCGATATATATGAACATGTCGAAACAACCTTGTGCACGCGCACTGTGGTACCCGACACTACTCACTATACTCTAATTGTATTCAATTCCAACAACATTACATACAAATAAATCGAACTGATACCGTTCTTTTTTTGAGTTACTTTTAAATAAATAATAAAAATAACACGTCATTCAAATATACAACAAACCTTGTTTATTCAACAAGATATAGTGGACATACATACACACATACACACACACACATACATCTCACCGTTTAACTCACGTAGCCACAGTCGCAGACGCTCGCAGCTATAATGACAAAAGTTTAGTCTAACCTCCTCCTCGAAGCAACTTGGAGAGTCTCGCGTCTAACGCGCTTTACCTCACTTCGCGATAATTAATTCCGTCTCAGTTTATATTAGAAAATTGGCCTTTAGTTGGAGCATACGAGCTTAGCCCGTTCTATTAATAAAATAGTTTTGCACTCTTGTGAATAACTTATGTAAGGTGGTTATTGAATGTTATTTAATGAGATTTGCATTTGAAGTTAGTTGGAGAGTTTGATTTGAGCTTAGCTTTATGAGTCTTGCAGAAAAGTTATAAAAAGTTTTTTGTCTTAAGATTTACATAGTTAAAGTTTCAAAATACGTGTATCATTTAATATATGAATTTTTATAAAATTTTACACAACCGTCATATATTTTTTTTCAGCTTCACGCTATATCCAACATGTCTGCTATATGCAGAGTGAGCTTAGTGTAGAGATTCTGTGCTCCCGACATTCAGACGAACTCTGTAGGTATTGCGTATTGAGTGGCAGAACTCTACGCCTCATATTGACTCGACATCAGAACGAAGAAATGAAAATATTCAATATTTAATTTCCTCACTCAACACGCAATGCCTCCAGAATTCGGCAGAAAGTGGGAAACGGAGTGTCTTAACGGAGTGTGTTAAGATAGGAACGCAGCGGTCACCTCTTCCACCATAGCGGTCATGCCATCACCCTTATCCTAGTGCAAAATTCCTCACATCTCACATCAAATCAATTATCAATTATTATAAAATTTTAGCATGTACTTATTTATAGTTATGTAATTTAATATATATTGTAATGTGAAAAATTGTTAAATATATAGATATTCGCTTAACCTTAGATCTAAGTAAAATTTTGTAAAATAATGTAAAGTTAAAAATATAATTTTCCTATTATAGGTATTAATTGTATGTAAACGATAATGTAATTAATATATATAGGGTAGGCAGAAGGAGAAGAAGGCAACGTGAGGCTGATTTATTTATTAATTTCATTTCCTCGAATGGAGATCAAACACACAGCCTGCTATGCTTAGAGTAACACGCTTGTGATCTTGCGCAAACTGGCCTCAAAATTTACAAAATTAAAAATTCCTGTAGCACTTGGCGCTTCGTTCTTTCTGACTACTCAGTTAGGGATACAGCGTGAAGCGATAAATGTATGTATGTACGTATATAAATGTTACTTAAATGATCAAATAAGCTACAATGGTGAAGAATAACAGCCAAGGGAATGCTTATACTTAAAATTAATTTATTAAAGACAGTAACAGTAAACGATCAAAACATTTACGGAAATAAAAAAAAAACAAAAATAAGCCAACTACTAAATATTTTCTCGATATAATCAACTTTGCAGGTCTCTGCCTCGCAGTTCCTACCACAAGACGTACGTCAGACTCCGAGGTCGTCCGCAGGTAACGTCTTGTAACGTGCGCTATAAATTTTAAATCTCAGTAGAAATCGCGGCCGCACCCCGGACTACGCTCGAATGATTTATTACATTTTTACGGTAAGCTATTACAATATTTATGTGGAAGCCATATTGAAATCTTTTTTATATGTTTGTCATAATATTTTATTTCCTTTTCCGTTTATATTTATGTTTTGGGACAAAGTTTTTTCTTAGAAAACGTTTAAAAATTTAAACGCGTGAGATTCAAAACCGCGCCTTACATTCGTTTATATATATATGCACGTATACTATTTTTATTTTTTTTCTGTTTTGATTTGTTTTCATTGTAGCTTATTTCAATATAAATTAATTAACCTTAACATTTAATTTATATTTAAATTAACATTTAATTGTGTAAATACTTAAAATAATACATATGCTAAATTATGCAAGTGCTTTAAGACTTTAGGCCAGACTTTATTTAAGAGGCTAGTCGTGACGCTGAGCCATAAAGTGTACTGCAAAACTGACTGGTTATGGGTTCGATCCGCACTCTAGGAAATGAAATATTTATTTAAAATTATATTTGGATTTTTTCGCTCTGATGTCGAGATAAAACGCGGCGTTGAAATCGCCACTCAACACGCGAATGCCTCCAGAATTAGGCGGAAAGTGGAGAACGAAGTGTCTTAGCACTAGGTTCCCTCTGCCTATACTGTTGTGTGCGGGATACAGCGTGAAGCTTTAAGACTTTACATGAAATAAATCTATAAACTAAAACTTACTAAGCTCAAATGAAACTCGATAACTAGCTCCATATACAAATCTTATTAAATAATATTCAATAATTACCTTAAAGTAACAACATCTTCAACTAAACACATTCAAGTCGCCTAATAATGATCCAAATGTCAGTAAACATTGAATATATATATATTCTCGTACTCTTGATCGTTTGCTCTGTCGTCATAATTGGGAGGAAAGTGGAGATTTGAATTACGCAAGTTAATATTCACGTCGCGCCTTCCCGTCGCGGGATAAGACGGCGGGACTCGATCATTGAGATATAACGAAGTACTTACCATTACTGTAGATATTATATTGTGTGATTATTGTTATAATAATTTAATTATTTCTAGAAGTCGTACAAATATAATACGTAAGATTAATAAAGCTTATAATAACTACACTGTATTACGCCACAATACATCAGGTCAGTGGCGGCGCGGGGGAACAATGTTGTGACTGCAATCATAAATTATATATATTTCTAAGTATAATATAATAATAATATGTCATCTAATTGTGGACTGTTGCATTAGACGTGATGTATTGATGGTCATAGTATCAGACAAAGTAAGAGAACGCCTTCGTAGACGCATAAGAAGTACGTAGAAGTCTGATATGATGTAATGAGTTGAGAGTTTTCTACAACTTAATTATTCCTCTGTACGTTTAGCTTAATAGATAGAATTAAATTAATATTTTTTTTTATTCAGAAAGAAATTATTTCTTAAAACCGCAACCACTTGAAGTTTCGACCCTTTTTTAATATTTCAAACCTTAATAAAACTTTGATTAATATGGCAAGTAATAAAGAATACATTCGTATTCAGCAAGAGTGCTGCAACAGTTGTAAGTTGAACAATTTTGGTTTTATTGTTATATTTGTAATTTTCGTAACTTTTTGGTGACAAAAGCTGAATCATCCAGTTTTAACATTCTAGTTTTATATTTTTATAGCAAGGAATGAAAAGCTCTGCGCATATATATGTCTACTCGAAGGGCTAATTTAATAAACACATAGAAAAAATACCTTATTTTAGTGTATTTACTTGCTTCAGTTACTTTTCTTATAATCATTACACAATTTTTCCCAATTTCACGCTGTATCTCGCATGCAGCAAGGTAGGCAAAGAGGGAACCTAGTGTAAGGACACTCCGCCCCCAACTTTCCACCGAATTCTGGGGGCATTTCGGGTTGAGAGGCGGAATTCACCTCCACATCAGAGTGAAGAAATAAAAATATTAAATGTTTCATTTTGCCGAATGGAAATCGAACTCACAACATGACATACGCTTGTGGCTCTGCGCCACGACTGACTTCTTCCCGGTCGATGAATCATTGTACTATAATTATTATAATTATACTTGTATTAAGGATCGAGGGGAAGTTACTCAAAACTACTATAATATCTATTTGTATATATAAAAGACCCGACCCTAAAAGTCTAAAGCAATTTCCAAACACAATTTCTTATAATATCCTACACCACATTGATATATACACATACTCGTAATAGTTATACAATACTATTAGATTGATTATTTATAATTATAATTGTTATTTGAGCAGAAAAGCAATTATTCATCGCGTCCATATTAAGTTTCCTCCCCACTCCCGCTCCCTCCCCCTCCCCCCACCCCCTACCTCCACCCCTGGCCCGGCTGAGCCTTCAGAGTAATTGTTTTGTTCGATCTGAACGTAACTGAATCATTAATAAAGTCAATATTATTCCACCGCTGTAAATAGCGCGGAGCGAGCTGTACCGGCGAGCAGTACTCGTGCACACTGTACCGTAGTAGCGGCGTTATGTTTTATAGTTGTTCCGCGGTTACCGTAAACTACATGCTTTATATACTATAAGGATTTTTATTAATATTCAGCTGTTTATAATTTAATTCCTTTGCTAGAAATAAATAAGTAAGATTAATTACTATTTATAAATGATTATTGCGACCTATTCTTTTAAAAAACTACCAGCGCCTTCGTCTCTCAACGTTGTCTGCTTGTTGTAGTCCACAACATGTAAAATATTGTGTTCTCCCTTTTCATCGGATTTTCAAGAAATCCTTTCTCAGTGCATCCTCACACACTCCAAGGAACTTATATTTCATTAGTTAGTTTTCTACGCTGTATAGTTCAAGTTTCTTCTCGCCTCCGTCAGTGACACAATTAGAAAGAGAAGAATGCTATATGTTTCTATAGGAATTTCAAGTAATCCTTTTACCTCCCTATCTACCTCCGCAAGTAAGTTTCTGCGTAGTTTCGTTTAGACGCAGTCAATTGTTCTAAAACTTTAATTTAAGCAATTATAATTGTGGATGTCAGCTAACGGGCCCTCAGTACTCTACATCGTGGCACTCTGCGCGTCAGACACAAGGAAGTGATCACTCCGAGGAGAGACGATTACAGTAAGAGCTACATCGGGAGGGCACTTAGCGCCTTTAAAACTGTGAATTATTTGTTCGACTCGTGAGTCGCGACTGCGGCCGCGTCTGCTCTCTCCGTCAGTAAGTGCGGCACTCTCGTATAAGTACAGGATTAGTTTTGTATACAGATTGTAACTACTTATCGTGGAAGAGAAATAAGGGATTGTATGTTATATCTTCAGCTTATTTTCTTATTTTTAACTATATATTTTATGGTGAAATATTGGTACTTAGAATTATAGAGATCGAAGCTACAAGTAAGTAACCTATTTGTCTCGCCAATCACCAATCGGGATGTTTTGTTCCAAATTCTTAACAAAAAGTTAACTTGAGTTAAAATAAAAAAAAGACCGGTCGTGTGCGAGGTGGATTCGCTCATCAAAGATCCTGTAGCAATTTCAGTATTGTAGGTCAACGAAAAAAACAACTTATAAAAGTTGAAGAACTTTAGTTTGCTAATTACACAAGTTTATAATAGTTATTATCTGTAAGATAAATATAAATTTTCGGATTTCCACTTTATTTATACTGTAATTTCTCACTTCTTGCAACATTTTATAATTGTAAGTATACGAGAAATACCTTATAGGTTGTGATTACACGTCGAATAAAGTTGACAAACTTAAGCTTGACTTGGTATGCATTTTATAAAAAAATAACAGACACACACAAGACACAAGACAGACAAGATCACAAGATAGGTATACAGGGCAGATTACGTGACAAATTCCATACAAAATGCAGCAAAAACGGCGCTTAAATGTTCCTATCTTTTGATGGCGTAGACATAGAAGCTTGGTTCTTTCTGTGCTTCAAAGGACGGTAGACCTGGATATTTGATATAAATTTTAGCTTGATACCTCCACGAACTCTTAAAATAAATAGTCTTGACTGAAAAATATCCATATTATTATTAATAAATAAAAAGAAAACGACTTCAAATTTTAAATTAAAAAGTAAAAATAAATTCATTTAACATAAAGTAAAACGTGCTTTGATTTTGTTAAACAAATATAATTAAAGAAAGATTTTATAATATTGAATTCGGTGTCAAGCTAATGCTACAACAACCTTACAATATCAAATTACTAAGCCTGTTTGTTTTACTTAGGAAATCGCATTTCTAACGAAGTGAAAACCGTGGTTCACCAGTTTTAACAATGTTTTTATCTAGTAACTTTTACAGTTAAAGTTGGTATTACAACCACGTACACCATCTATGGTCTTCATCATCAGTCACGTCAAGTCGACAAGTCATTATACATACAGTCACATACTATGTAATTTAAAGAGTTCCCTCGATTTCCCCAGGATCTCATCATCAGATCTTGACATGGCCACCAGAGGCGGTCCACCTGTGAGGTATACCCTTTTAAAGAAAAAAAAATATCCAAATTGATTGAGAGACGCATGCGTCTTCAAATAAACGGTAAACACAGTACATAAAAAAAAAGATTCCAACGAATTGTCAACCTCCCTCATTTTTTGAAGTTAGTTAAGAATAAAATTAACTATTTGTGCAATAAAATACAATGTTTATTTCAAATATGAATAAAAAATAGGTATGCAGCTTAAAAGTATATGCTTCTAGATGAAAAGAACCAAAAAAGTTCTCAAGTTTTTCTTTATATTATTCCATACAAGTCGGTAATAAAAAAAAGTTTTATAATTTAAATTTTTCTACTATCTTCTCAACTTTCATAACTAAATCCTCAGTTTGCAGTAACTAATAAAGTGTGTGTTGCCAGCTATATATGCAGCTGGGAGCTCCGGGCGTCCATAATTTGTCGCGTCATTACCCCCCGCCGATAAGTTTTATATGCAAATCGATATACCTGGATATCTTAGACGTAGATGCTTTATTTCGAAGTATACTTTGCAAAAAAATGTTATATATTTTGAAAGCAATTTTTATAACTTGATATACTCAGATATGGATTTTTTGGTTGCAGTACTAGCTTTTGAAAACTTTGAAACACTTTATAAAAGCTTCAGAAAATCATCGCACCGGTGAGACAACACGCGGCGATGAGCTTTCACACACATCTTGAACTTAGCTCCACATTGGGTGAAAAGCGGAGAGGAGAATGTTTTAAGTAGTTTATGCTATAGGTACATTGCTATGAACAAAATATAAAAAATATATAAATATTACAAATAGATACTCCATACAAAAAATAGAATTTTATAGTCAGATAAACATATAAATCTTATTACAGTGATCAAATATGTACACAGTGCGAAGTGGAACCAAACAAACTACAAAATTAAATCTAAGAAGCTCAACCGTCTCTTATGAGCGACGACAGTGCTTTGAGCTGAGATCTAAAATATGTTCCCCGTTTATTTAGCTTTACTAGAAGCAGCTTCACGAGCATTGTAGGCAGAGAACATAGTGTCAAGACACTCTGCCCGCCGTTTTAGGCGGATTATTATTGAGATATCGAGTGTTGAGTGACTTCGATATAGAACTATTAGACATATATAGAGCACGATTAGTACCTGCCATCCCATGTTGTCAACAATAATGTGGAATGTGGAAAAAATGTGATAAAAAAAAATATTTGTAAAAACAAAAACCCCGACTGCATCAAACTAAAAAGAAAATAAACAAGCCCAATAGTTTATTAGGATTAACAGTCGAGACTTCTTTAAATTATGCGGGGTTCCTGGTAAAGATTTTATTGATTGAAGAATTACTTATAAGTCCCGACTGTTAATCCTAATAAACTATTGGGCTTGTTTATTTTCTTTTTAGTTTGATGCAGTCGGGGTTTTTGTTTTTACAAATATTTTTTTATTTTTCATTTTTTTGTTAGAATTTATTATGGTAATGATAATCATGGTATACCTTTTTGAAATCCTGAAATTGAGCTCTTGAATTTGATACCCATATTGTAGTATTCGAAACGAAAAATTTTTTTTTTACTAAGTACAATGGCGTACCACAGCCAGCCATGATTATTTTTTATTAACATCACCTATCTAAGAACACTTGGGCTGCTAATACGAATCTAACGATACCTTAAATATGTAAATCCGTTCAGCGGTTCTGGAGATACGAGGTAATAAAGAATATTACATACATACAAGATACGCGCGAAAAACATAACCCTTCCTTAGCAGTCGGGAAAAAGAAAGGGATGCGTAGATATTTATTATACTTTAAATTAGATAATTATTATACGATAAATTAGAAGAATGTAAAATTTCTTTGCTTCAATAGCTTCTTAGAATCCAGTGTTAAAATGCTCCGTTCCCCACGGACCTCCCATTTCGTGATATTGCGAGTTAAGTGACGGATCTCAAGGCCGCGCTTTGTCCTGTTATAGAGCAAAGAAATTAAAACTATTAACTCCCGAGTGGAAATCCACAAGCGTCACGTTTATTGTCGGACTGACTGAAACTAGATTTTTATATTATGAGTATTTTAATTATTTTAAAGTAAACAATGTTAAAATACAACTAATGGAATCATAAAACGATGAATTAACTGCAAATATGTCCACCAAGCACCTACAGTAAGAATATATTGTAGAATTGAGAATCTTCTGTATTTTGAAATATGTTTTCCATCTTCAATTAAGCTTAAGTAGTGCACAGACTGTGTCGAATTTAAACGAAATATTTAAAAATTGTTTGTAAATAGCAGTTCAGGTTCAATGTACTTGTTTTGTTTTATCATGTACGAGTATTATCAATTATTCTTTATCTTTTTTGCATTTTGTAGCATACTTAAATTTTGTTTAAGTATCAAAATATTTAAACAAAAATACTAAGTGTGCGATCATGATCATGCGTTTGCTGCGTTCATATTCAAAGCGGAAAAATAGCGCAGTAGACTATAGATCTCGCATTATTCGTTAAGAAGACCCATTTCGTTTTAAATTTCTTTTGTAATTGTAACTTTTTTATTTATTTTTTTTCTTTCTGTACTTAATACTTGTAATAGGTACTTCTAATAATAGTTGTGGCGTAGGGGCACTAAGTGTGACTGTAAAATCGACTGGTTGTGGGTTCGATTCTCGATAAGATGATATATTTACTCAAACTTATATTTCCATTTCTTCGCTCTGGTGACGAGGCAAAGCACGAAAAGTGGGGAACAGAGTGTCTTAACACTAGGTTCTTAACTCTAGGTTCGGTTTTTATTAATTTGAATATTTCTTGTCAAAAATTTGTAAAGAAATGTTCTTTTGTGATAAGCATTTTCGTATATTACGCTATCTGTAAAACACAGTGCAATTTATTATTGACACATTATATTACGATATAACGAATGAATCACTTAAGCCTCATTACGCGAGTAAACAACGTCATCTAATTATTACATCATTAATATAATCAATTCGAACGAGTCAATATTGGGATTGATTTGGCTCACATAAAGAGCAAACAGGATATTTGTAATGAAATAGAGCGTTTATACTAATACGTACTTAAGTCTATGGTCTATTCATTTTGCGCTTGAGACAAAATGTGATTATAAACAAAACAAAGCTTTTCAAATCTTATTGATAATATCACATTTGTAAGGATACGAATGCTTCGGCCTCGTTTCTTTTATGTGTTAGAACATGTCGTGTGATCCCGGCCTAGAATAGGATCATCCTGGTACTGGTGGTGTTGTAAGAGGCGACTAAAGTAACGCACCTGGTGTTGCACGGGGTCGTGGGCGGCGGTATACACTTACCATCAGGTGACCCGAACGCTCGTTCTGCTGCTCGTCCTTTTCCATAACAAAAAGAACACATTAACAACAACCACGTCGTCCATATTGAAGATTTTTTTGGTTGCTTTTACTTTGGCGGAGAAACGTGAAATCATTGCTTGATTAAGCTCGCTCATAATTTAAGCAAGAAAACGTCAGAATTACAAAAACAAAAATCTATAAGCTTAATAAAACAAGAAATTTTAAAAACAACATAAGCAATAAAAGAATAACCTGAAAATATCTGGAAACAGTTTTCTCGCATCAAAAAGGCGTCAAAATCATAATAAATTATTAGTTTAAAAACACTAGGAAAACACGGTTTTATGTACACTTAGCACGTAAAAGCCAAAAATGAATTATGGTTTATTCAAGTCATCTCTATTTCTGGGCTGAAGTGTAATTTAAAAATAATAAAAGAAAAAAAATAAAATAATTAAGGCTTTCCCGATAAAAAGAACCCGCTAAATACGATTTTTTTTTAAATAATACTCCATTTTATGTAACAATATTCCAAAACTACATTTATATTAATAATACATAACTTTTTAAAATGTTATTTTTAAAATCGTAGGCTCCCTCTATGATAAATGATTGATGTAAAGTAGGAAAGTGGATTTATTTCTGCTGTAACATTCTACATGAGTTTATTTGAGAGGCGTGTCTCGAGTCAACTCTGAACGTATTCCCGCGATCAAAGAGCAAATGTTTGTTATAATAAACAGAATTTATAATATTAGAATACATCATAAAAGTCATAAGAAAGGCGGGTGCTACAGCAACTTATAAGGTTTATTGCTTGCATAATAATATTTTATATAGCAGAGGAATCCTGGGAACCTATTATTAAGACATTCCGTTCCCATTGTGACACTTTCGTTCCCCGTTTTCCACCTAATTCTGGAGGCATTGTTTGGAGGCGTTAACAGTCGTGCGCTGATGCCACCGCGCCACAGCATCGTGGCGTGTAGGTATATTAGAGCTTATCTTAGATACAATATTATTATTTTATTAGATACAATATTATTATATATTGTTAAGTGAATAGTTGCTTTTATTATAGTGACTTTACTTGCAGATTTAATGTACAGTTGTTGTCAGAGTTCAATACAAAAGTTCCTCAATTAACTGATCTTTAGAACTTTACAACTAACATTCACACAATATTGTATTGTAGAAATTAAAAGACATTTCGGTAAAGTTTGCAATCTTATGTTTTTATAAAAAAAGTAATACAAACCATTTCGTTAAATGATAATTTCACGAAAACTGTGTATCACACAAAATTCAATTTAAACACAAATTGATTTAAGCTTTCATATAAAATATAAATATGTAAAATTCATACAAAGGTTAAGCCTCAAAAATACTCATTAAAAGTAATTGAATATATAACTGACTTAGTACTATTGACTTCACCGTACGTAAATAATGTGCGGTGCACGCGGGGCTCTACGCCGCGCCGCGCCGGATTAGTTCGTTATGAATTTAATATTCAGCACATAACAACATTGAATACGTCATATTGAATAAAGTCGAAAAAACATATTTAATGGTAGCGTAAGGGCTCCGCTATCAATCAGATTTAAATATCACTATCCCGTACGCGCTGCCCGGGATAGACGGTCGTCTTATACTCAGTTAATATTACTGAGGCCATAGTGGTGCATCGTCACAGCAGCTAACTGTTGTGGGTTCGATTCCCACTCGGGGAAATGAATTATGTTCATTCTCTCAACATAAAATGTCCCAAAATTTGGGCGAATCATAGGTAACGGTGTAATACTAGATTAGACAAAATATACTGCTATATTGCTTGTTATTTGTTTGTTTTATTGTGTTTGTGTTTGAGGTAGAGGACGGAGCTACAAATAAACACTAATAATAAGCTAAAAACTATAAAAATATGTAAAAAAATAACCTATTGTGTTTAAAAATATTTAGACGAGTAGATTCAGAAACTTACAGAGGTTATTTTAGGCGTCTTTTGATCCCGAAATAATAGAGTTTCGAACAAAATTTAAGTACATTCAAGAAGTTACTTAAATTGTAATGTAATCTTCCTTCGTCAAGTTTTGTGAGAAAAAATGTTTCCATAATGCGTAAAGTTAGTAACCGCTAGTATATTAGAGAAAACGGTGTCTGCGTGACATTTAAATAACATTTGAATCAGTTCACTGATTTTAAAGAGAAATTTAGAATTAGTTAAGTATCTGTTGAGATCCACGTCTGACATGCGATGTCGCCGCTAAAATAGGTAAAAAGCGCGTAGGAATCGAATATTTGGATGAGTCAAAAATTATAATTAAATATTATGATTTTAAATATTTTGAATTAAATACAACAAACATTATGAAATTAAAAATACCGTATTGTTAAAATTGAAACATTCTAGATTGTTTATAATTAGTCTGTCTATAATGGAACAGAACACAAACATATCAGTCGCGAGTGTTGTGTGTGTGTGTGTGCAGTAACACGCACATATTAGACGTATTGAATAGTTTGCGTCCCGAACGACGCGCCGTATGTACTCCTATGTAGTCGTGTGTTGACACCATTTTGATTTCTATTTGATATATTAAGCTGTAATTCCGCGTAATACGTCTCTACTGTAGGTACCCTTTCGATCTAGTTGTGGAATTATGTTTGAGATGCGATTGTTGTGTTTAAACTTCTGTTGAGTTCTCATATAGTGCTATTTACTATATATATAGCCCTTAGATGATTTATTTATTTATTGATTAGTTAATTATATAATCTATAATCGATACGTATAGTAAAATTATAACGCATCAGTGTCTGCGCCATCTTTCCGTCGAAAAGTTCCGCCACTCAACACAGTACGCTTCCAGAATTCGGGCGAAAGTGGAACGAAGTGTTTTAGTACTAGGTTCCCTCTGCCTACCCTGCTGTGTTGGTGACATTAACAAAAGTAGTAAAGTGGGTATATTCTCGGCAGTAGCTCAAATAGCGATGTCTGCAATAAACAGCATATGTATTTGGAAAGTAAATTTTGATTGTGAGTTCATAGTTTATAAGAGTTGATATTGTGTTTAGATGATGCGGTGATGCGTTTTCATTGTAATCATTGATATATACGTTACATTCATTTAAGAGTGTATTCGAAAAAATCATGTTAAAGAAGTACCAAATATATTTTATGAATTAAACTTAATGTTAGGTACTCAAAACAAATGAATTATATGCAAATTTATTATTACAAGTACGAAAAAAAGAAATACTGCAATACAATTACGTTTGTCCTTTTCTTTTTAATGTTTTATGTTTCTATACTTGTATAATATAATATATATCGATATATATCAGGGACGTAAATGCTGGAACAGAGCTGCCATCTCAGTACAGAGTAACCTTTAAAGAATATATTTACGTATTATAGTTAAAGAGTAAAAAGAATGTGTGATTTCTCTATAGAATATATTATTCTACATTATGTCATAAAAAACTCTACTTTTCAAAGAGGCGCGGGAATCAAATCCCGCTACGTTCAAAATTTTTATGTTTTCCAAAAAGTATTCAAGTGAATATTCTTATGGAAATTATGAAAATGCAACCTAAGATTTTAATAATTTTCACATTGGAAATCTTAAGTGCTTAGCAAACATACATTTTAGGTATATACAAACACGAATGTAATTCGGTGTATTAGGTAAATAATTCTGTAGTTTAAGCATAGTAGAATAGTGGATCACTCGGGCGAATTATTTCCATTTTCCTTCTCTGATAAGATTTGAATTCTTGCGGAAAGCGGAGAACAGAGTGTCTTGAATATTTTAATTAATTACTTGCTTGCTTGAAAGTATACAGATTAAAAACTATAATAATATGTAGCACGAGTATGTCCTACACTACGAAGGTATATTTTTCGATAATTCATAATATAATTTCAGAATATGTAACATATGAGACGTGCAGGTACACACGAGTATGTACATCATATCGTAGTACGTGGTGTAGTCGCCGGGTGGAGTCAGACGGGCGGTATAAAGCAGCGTAATGGAATTAGCCTGACTCAGCGATCCCTGGCTAGTGGCCCGGGGCTATTTGCACATACCAGTGAAACAAAAATATTTCTAATTTTACTCTCAATACGATATTTTGTTAAATAAACAATGGAAGAGAACAATATTAGCTACACTGCAGATCTACAATTTAAAATTGAAAATAGACTGTATATTATACAGGTGTAACGCGATCGACGGATCAAGGCTGTCAGCAGCTATCCTACCCATGCATGTTAGCCGATTTTCAGTGATTCGGCAGATATTTGAGAGTTTGTAACTTTTAGAAGAAATCGTATTTTTGAAGAATATTGGGAAATACAGTCCGATTGTTGAGTCTGCACTCGTCATTTTTTGCACAATATAGCTCAATAGTATAATTTTAAAAACTAATAATTTATGAAAGTTTCAAAGGCGCAGCTCCATTACATAATGTAAAAAAATGTACTCAAATCATAAGGCAGTAACAGTTTTTAACTGTTATTCTTATTGACTAACAGTTAAAAACTGTTACGAGAATTGACTAAATTTAAATTCATTTTGTTACATATTTGTATTTTTTTTCAGTCTTTTATAATCACACAATGTCTATTAAGTACAAATATTTTGATATTAGTAAAGCTATCCTGGCGCAGGCCGTGAGTTGGCTAACGCACTTGGGGGTGGGTAATATTAATCTTCACACGCTGTGGAATTCATATTTCACAAGATTTTTTTTAAGAACTACAAATGCATATCAGGAATAAATACTGAAAGTTTCATTCAGATAGTATAACGGAATAATATTTAAATGTATTTGAATCAAAATGTATTACCCATAGACTACCGTTGATCCGTCGATCGCGTTACAGCCTGTATATTTAATTTTTAGCACGGTACGCAGAGTGAACCATGTAGGCAGGCATGTTAGGTTTTTTTTAACTTATCATTGAAAACACCTGGAGCTAAATTCTTTTAAAAAGACACGTTCGCCAATGTTTGGGGAACAAAGTATTTTAACACTGAGTACCATTTAGCTACCCTGCCATATGCGGTATACAGCGGAAAGCTATTAAACATATATAAAAATATTCATATTAATATGACGCATACTGTTGAAACCAAAGATGATAAAGCGCTGGTTCGTATGCATACGAATCAAATCTTTGCCCCGTCGTCGTGAACACGGTGAGCCTTCAATTGATACTATTTCAGTAATCCTACTAGTATTATAAATGTGAATGTTGGTGAACACGCTTTTTCTACGTTACGCACTAACTGAACTACTGAACGGATTTAGATGACCTTTACAGTGGCTCGGACACCAGAATAGCACACGCACACACACACACGCGCTATCACACATTGGATATTTATGTAAAAATATTTTATAATTTGTTTATCAACAATGTAAGGTAAAGCGGAAAAAAAAAGGTTAGTGTGCTGCTGTAGTGTATCATCACATTATCTAGCGCGTGTGCGCACGCGATGAGGACATTAGTCTCAGCGGGTGTAATGTAACCTATTCGTTTATTGTGTAGATGTAGGTTTGTTATTTCAAAAAAATTAAAAAATTAAATACTTCGTACTTCTTGCTAAATTAAACATGCTCTTATCCTCTATGTATATACATACATGGACGTACAACGCATCGACAATACAAAGGAAATTCATAATTAATTAATATATTAAAAAGGAGCACGCGATGTAATATTGTAAAGGATTTTACGCTTTTTATGAAGTTTTTATTTATTTAATTCTATATTCTAGATACTAGCCGTGGGTAGAATAATCTTATTGTTATTTCCTTTGTCTTTCTCAGTGTCAGTCTCTCTCATTGATCTCAATCGTTTCCTCTCTCACCCTTCTTTATCCGTAAGAGATAGTTTTACGATTGCTTAAAAACTTTTAGCCAATTCATTAATCAAAAATCATCAAAATGCGTCTTCATCCAAATGTGTCTGATATTTCATTTGCCCTCTTTTTTCGCTCTTTTTTAATTTCCTTTAAACTTTTTAAACCTTTTATAAATAATATGATTGGATGGGACGCATCCTGATCTCCCATCAACTCGAGTAGTAATATGGAATCACTCAAGATACAGATCGATCTCTCCGAGGACCCACCCTATCATATTCTTGGTTGGTTTACAAATTAAACTAATTTAAGCCTAAAATTTTAATTTAATCGGGTTATGATAATCTATTTAGGCTTCCAAACACTTGTGCTAATTTTTGTTTGTTTGTTTGTTCATAAATTTATCTTTAATTAAAATTTATATAGCGGTTGTCTTGGAATTGAATCATCTAAAGCTATTAGATGATTGGGACTAGTTGATGTTTTGAAATCGGTTTAGTTTTCGGGATGTGGGTATTTACATGTTTCTAGAGAGGGCCATATGTTTAAATAGCTAGCCTGGGTTAAAACGGTATTTAATTTTTAAATATAATCGATGAAACTCTTTTATTTCAAATATATGTAAAAAATATGAACAGATCATTTGGCCAAAAATCATTAATCGTCGCAATGTGAACTTAATCGTTGAAATTTCGTTATATAGTTACAAGAATAGGTCAGTACCTATATAGTAACATGAGCTGGATCAGTGAAACAAAATAGAAATATATAAAGCTAAGTAAACCACAAACAACATTCCAAGATTATTTCTAGTGAACGCAAATAAATCTTAGTTAAAATATAAATCATAGCGGGCGACCGGTCGCAGTCCTTTGAAGTGGACTCGACGAAACTTCGGAATAATATTTTCGTTTAAACTACAAACTTTAGTTGAGTTGAAACTCCAGCGAACGTTTAAACTTACTATTTCATAATCTGCAAGTAGAGCGGCGCGCGGCGCTCGTCGGGGAGACGGAGTTCTTTATGTTATGTTGATTGGTAAGCGTTAAATTACATTGTAGGGTACTTAAGAACTAGCTCTGATTCACATAAATGTCAACTTATGTATATGATCAGCTTCGAGCTGTATTCCACATATAGGGTAGGCACTAGGAAAAGGGATTTTACGAGGCGTTGCGTATTGAGTGGCGAAACTTAACGCCGGGCTTTTGCCTTAGTACCAGAGTGAAGAAATAAAAATAGTAACAAATAATAAATTCTTCTGCCGAGTGAGGATTATAACTGATATCCCAAACATCTTTAAAAATATTATTTAATAAATAATGCCTTGGCTTGTGTCTAGTGATTAGAACCGTTTATAATTGTGATCGTGAATAACCCAAAATCTTTTAGAGATTCAGAGGTTCAGTGTTAAGAATTATTAATATATTATGACATCATAAGGTATCGCACTAATAAGATATTTGTACAATTTAAGATACTTGAACATTGCGTTGTCATAACTCGAAGCTCTTCCTAAGAAAAGCCAAGAGCGCGTCCTATCTTCCTCTCCACTATAACTGAGAACTAGTTATAATAAAAGGAAGAAAGAAAACGGGCCCCTCCCCGCCCCTACACCGTGAATTCCTACCTGACTGCGGCTGCAACAGTCTTATTCAACCCTCCGAGACGTTTGTGTGTGATCAGTCTGAAGGTACTTGTTGATTGATTTGTGAGATCAATATAAGTCGTTGGAACGAACGCACTACCGCTAGGCGGCCGATATGTTAAATAAACGCACGACACACACCCCACAGTCGTGTCTTGAACCGTAGGCGGACACTACTACGTACACCAGAGTTCGAGGACATAAAATAGCACCACACACCTACTAGTCGTATACCAAGTCGTAGAAGTGGTATACAATATATCAATGACCAACGCCATACAAGCATAGCTTACGTACCGCGAGCGTACTGCGAGACGCATCATGCATCAACTACGACATAGTCAATGTCGCTCTAACAGTTTCCATAAGCCCATCACTTTAGTCTCCGCGACGTCAAACTACAGATAATAAAACTACAGATTTTGTGAAGAAATAATTATAGTGAAGACCAACTTGGTCTCGAACCGCTATCGTGAAACACCGCGGCGCTCGGCGCAACAACGCGGCTTGCTTTATACTCTCGTCAGAACTTTAGACGTTATGATCTAGAGGACTTACTTGCGTTATTGAAAATAGTATAAATAGGAAGAGCAAGAAGACATCATTACGCGCGGTCGCGCGTGGCCAAAGTTATATTTTTACGTGAAGCCTTTGAAATCCACGTGATAACAGGCTTTCTCAGGATATAAATTACAGTCATTTTCTGTTACAATTGGAGAAATATTTCTTATCTTAAAATATACTTGAAGGCAATGTGTTGTTTTAGATGGCTTACGTGAGTACTAGTGAAGTTAGTCTACAAAATAAATAACATATTTAGTAACGCCTGACATTTAAATAAAGCAACATATAAATAATGCATTGCTCTTATTAAAATGTCAGGCGTTAAACGTATAAACCAATAGTCATCAACTTTGATTGCTATTCTTACATTACAGGCGCTATAAATAAATGTTCCTAGTAGAATCTATTTATTGAAAAATTATAAGAAAATGATAAAAAAATTCTAGTTTCGGAGTTTTTCCTTTACATACACCCAATTACTTAACTGGATGCCAAATTTCACCGTTCTAGATCATCTAGAACTGTTACGCAACAACGTCTTATGGCACAAATAAAGGAAACATTGCTAATTCTGTATTTTTTTTATTACATCATATAATAAAAATATTTTTAATTATTTTAAAGTTGCAACAAAAATCCTTTTAGGTGTGTTTTACAGGCTCATATCCTTTATTAGAGTGAAGCTCAGTCGTCCAGATATTAACTTTTATAAGTTGTGAACTTCCACTACTGATGTCCGCTAAATAATGTAATAATAATTTAATACCAAAAATCAAATACATTAGTCGACTATGCAAGTACTCTTAGTATGATAAGTACTAAAATATATGTTTGAATTATAAAATAATGAAAGATGTTAATCCATTAATTATATTTTTACGTGAAGCCTTTGAAATCCACGTGATGACAGGCTTTCTCAGGATATAAATAACAGTCATTTTCTGCTACAATTGGAGAAATATTTCTTATCTTAAAATATACTTGAAGGCAAAGTGTTGTTTTACGCAAAATATTAATAATGTATCTCCTATCTCGGGTTAACGTCAATCTTCGATTGTTCCATATATCTATCCAATCTCTAACCTGCGGGCGAATAACCAAACCGGGAAATGTCAACTTATATTCAAAGATAGATTGCATGACCCTGTTTTACGTAGAACTCCGTTTTACGTAGAAATTTTAAATTAGCGAAATCCTCATGTATGTGCTAAAATTATTACTACTTACAAAACTCCTTTAAAATCAATTTTTAATGAAATAACAAATCTTTAAGTCCCAAAATAAACTACAAAAACTAAAAAAAATAATAAAAATTAACAATATTAAAACTCATAAATTAATGTGCGTAGTTGCGTAAAATGGAACTCGAACATATTGTCATTTATTCATTTTGAAGCTTCTTCTAATGTCTTTTACAATTTATTGTTAGTTTTAAGATACCTCATTACTAACCTATTTATATGTACATATATATTGTTTGGCATAACTCGAAACGCTATAAACTAACAACTAAAGTGAACTGAAGATACTCCATTTTATAATAATGTGTTAGAAATGACAAAAAATACTTTTACGATGGACTCCGGCATTGTAAGTATCGTATTCAAAGTTTTGTTTATGAAGTTTAAATACAAATGCTTTTTGCGAGTAGAGTAGTGTTCTGTGAATATATATACCTATATAATTTGTTGAATTCATAATAATATTAATTAACATCGTTTAGTTTGGTAGGTGTCATATTGTTTATTGTTTACTAGTGAAGTTAGTCTACAAAATAAATAAAATATTTAGTAACGCCTGACATTTAAATAAAGCAACATATAAATAATACATTGCTCTTGTTAAAATGTCAGGCGTCAAACGTATAAATCAATAGTTATCAACTTTGATTGATATTCTTACATTACAGGCGCTATAAGTAAATGTTCCTAGTGGAATCTATTTATTGAAATATAAAAAACTACTCCACATAAACCTGTCAAATTTGGCTCAAAAATTTAGACCCGCTACCAGTATACGTGCATCAAATTTCATAAACACAGCTCAAACGGTTATTTAGATAATGACGTCCAAAAATCGTCAATTTTATTAGGGGTTGACTGACCTATAGACCTTAATTCTAACCCAGTTCTAGATGACCTAGAACGGTGAAATTTGGCATCCAGTTAAGTAATTGGGTGTACATAAAGGAAAAACTCCGAAACTAGTATTTTTTTATCATTTTCCTTATAAATTTTCAATTAATAGAGATCTATCTATCAGGAACATTCACTTATAGTGCCTGTGATGTAAGAATAGCAATGAAAGTTGATGACAGCCAGTATTTAGACTCAATGCCTATTAAATGTTATATGTTATTGCTCTTATTTAAATGTCAGGCGTTAGTAGATATTTTCTTAATATAAAAACTAGCCAAGTCAGATCTTACACATAAATATAGTCTCATAAGTTGTAAGATGATAGGACATTTAAGGTGTTATAAAATATTTTATATTGTTAAAAATAAATTTCAGGACTGATCATTGAACTTGGCACACATTTACATCTCACTTCTTTTATCGCTGAAGTCAACAACCACGGCATATATCATATTACTGAGCTTGGCTTTTATTTTACATTTATGTTTTATGGATATTCTATTACATTATGTTCGTAATTGGCTAAGATTAATTAAACTAGTCTTGGTTATCTGTGTGTTCATACTTAAAAATAAATTGCATATGTAACTTCGTTTGTTTACGACTATTAGGCTACTAACAAAATACTCACATATTGTTAAGGCTTCTGTGTAGTACCATACTGTGTTTGTGTTTTAGGGACTCCTAAATTTAGATCACTAACTTGTGATCTTCCATATTTTGTAGACGGCATCGAACCCGTAACCAAAATAGTCTCATATAACATGAGACTATTTTGGTTACGGGTTCGATGCCCACTAGGCGGAATGTTTATATTAATTATTTTTTAATGCTTCTTAGTGACAGTATACATTTTAACATAACAATATATTTTTTTAATTATAATGGGCTGTGTATTGTTTAAGATTGGTTTAAGACGATAATTGTATAAGATTGAAAACATTATGAAGTAGAGCAGCAGACGTCACATCATGGAAAGTGGTCCAGTCCCCGGTTAAATCTCGACTTCCTTTTGATTTTGATCCTCGTGTGAAATATTGACTGTGTTTTTTTACCCCTTATTATGTATTTAAAATCAATGCTCTAATGAATAGACAAAATGTGACTGGAATGTGCTTAATTAATCATGTATGCGTTCCGAAATGTTAATTTATGTATGTATGTCTGTCACTTGCAAATACACCACTGAAGCGTTCTTGGCAGTTCACTCTGTAGCGATATAGTATTGGCGTATTTCAATTTGCTACTTACTTATGATTTCTTCTCTTACTTTAGCTTACATTGCTGGTTAAAAACATGTGCTTTATTGCTCATTTGTTGGCAAGCTGTTAATGTATAGTGTAATAATGTAAAGACTAGTTTTGTTTGCAGTTTTTGCTATAGGTCCAATGTATCTAAATGTGTGAAAGGGTCATCTGATCGCAGTAACGGCTCCCCGAGCTCGAGTGCTCGTAGATGTAGAGTCGTAGACACAGCGCGCTGTTGCAGTACGAGGGGTACTCGTGTGTACTGTCGACATGCTTATAAATAATTGAAATCAAATATATCACAGATGACAACGAGCCGCTGCGAGTGCTCTGGGGACGTTCATATTTCGGAGTCATTATAGCACTGAATACTTTTGTACTTATTACTTAATACAAAATGTTTTAAAATAATTTATTTACTTTATTTATAAACTATGGACTATCAATAAAATACAATTATTTATACAAAACTTAAAGATAACTTAAAGAAGAAAACTTACCGTTAACGTAGCGGCATGTAATTGCATACCTCAATTATTATCGAAATTACAACTAACCTACTGCATATCTATCATACATATCTGCATATCTACCTGCATATAAAATGATTATTTTATATCTTCACTCTGTTAAAGCAAAGCTCTCACTTTTCATCTCGAATGGAAAGCGGAGAGCGGAGTGACTTAAAACTATGTTTTCTCTGCTGCTGAGTAAAAATATAAATATTTTTAAGATTAATATCAAATTTAATATTTTTTTAATGGGAAACGGAAGTATCCTAATGGGTAACGGAATATCTTAACACTAGGTTCCTAGGTACCCTCTGTGTACCCTGCAAAAAAGTGTAATACTTAGTTTAGTAATATTACTGGATGTAGTCCATGTTTGATGGTAAATAGTCTAAGAGTAAGACTCGGAATTCCCATGATGTGATAGAAGCAAATATATACATACATATATGTATATACATACATATACGTAGGTTTCTTATGCAAATGTTGTCCAGGAATCCATTAGATCTGTTGACCGTTGAGACTGTTTATATTGAAAATCCTACTACGTCCATGTTGTATTGATTTGGCTTTACAATATTCTAAGTTATGCTATATCTTATATTTTATACATATTTTAACTAAGTCAATTTGTAATATGTAACTATGAAGTAAAATCTAATTGTAATTATGAAACTTGGTAGTTATTTGTGCTTGGCTTAGGCAACAATACAATAAAATGTCATCATTAAGCTGGTCTGATGATGGAGCCAACACCTGAATAGTGGAACTCATCAGTAAACTTCTGAAAATTATGCTCATATAATTTATAGCTTCTTCTTCATTCTATTAGTTAGTACTTGGTATAGAAAACCGTTGAAACTATACATATATTTAATAAAAAACTGAACATAAGTTTGTGCACTCGGTTGTCAATTGTTTTCTAATTAAAGACATGTCGTTAGACGACGAGACTCTACTAGAACGAGGTACGGAATGACTTAATTGGTTATATTTCCCTTCCCGTGCTTTGTTTTATCTTACTAATTAGAAATTTATGATTTTTTAAGCTTCACTCTGTATCCCGCATATAGGGGTCAACACAATTCGTTCTCCATTTCTCAGAGATATTGCTTGTTGAGTGGCCGAACTCACCGTCACGCTTTAACTTAAAAATCCATTTATTAAAGACTGTTCCATACTCCTAACCGTAGCGTCTACAGCCCGACACTGCGCCACGACGGCTTCTCTCTATCAAAGATATCTAATCCCCACATTTAGGCCCTAACCCAGCTATCAACTCACAACCGAACATTCTGAAATCAAACGTAAAACCCTTCGGAGACCAATAAACTATGTTAACGATTCACGTTACGAGTTTAATTCGATAGTGAGAATTGTCACCGACGCATTATCCTCGATATCTGTAAAGTTCTGCGGCCGTTTTACTACCGCCGCGCACTTACCACACTTTTATAACTATTCATGCGGTCATTAAACTGCAAATATTCTAATATATTATTATAGTCTATTTATACATCGCTGGTTTTGATGTTTAGATTTTGAGTTTAATGGGGCTTAAAACATTTTATTTATACGCAAATAGCTAATGGGTGATAGAAGTTTTATATATATTTTTTGTTTTCTTTTTTAACCTCACACTGTATTCAACACACAACAGTCTAAGGAACCTGGGAACCTACCCACGTTGCCTATAGCCTACGTTGGCAGCATTGAAAAACTAAATGAGGACAGTAACACAAAGTTTTTCATATAAAAGTATTCGCAGGGCAGTCAGTTACTGCTCCATGATAGAAATACGGGACTATTGTGTATAAATTAGTAAGACTACCAAGTGGCACAATGGGACCGCGTGTGAATTGTAATCACAATGGTCGTGGGAATGATTAAACCGCTATTTAAATTGTTTCATTTTTCGTTTACTTGAATTTTTTATTGCATTTCATCGCTTTAGTAGACATAACGGTCAATTTCACCATATCATATGTAATATATCGGAAAAATTAGAGAACGCAGTGTATAAACACTAGGTTCCCTTTGACTACCCTGCTATGCGGGTAAAGGCATGTGTCTAGAAAACTACATAGTAAGGTGGCTACGCTAACAAGTCCTAATAAGACGAGTCTATATCTTCCACATCGTCACGTCTCACGCATCGATTCGTGAGCAACGCAGCGTGAAACCGTCTCAACGTATGCTGGCTGCGTCTTTGAAGTGTAAGCTTTGTCGTAAAGGCTTCTTCGCACTACATATTTTATATAGTAAGTGACTTTAAACTTGACACTGACAATGTATGTCAGTTTCTTTAAAAGCTATTTGTTTATATAAAAGCTTAAATGCTAATTTCAGTTTTTTAGCTTTGTAAATATATATATATATATATATATATATATATATATATATATATATATATATATATATTTACAAAGCTAAAATATATATATATATTTATATATATATATATATATATATATATATATATATATATATATATATATATATATATATATATATATATATATATATATATATATTTATTTAATAACCTTAATTTGTATAAGAAACTGCCATAGAATTGAGAAACTAAACTAAGTTTACTGGCGACAAATGCGACGATTTGGACCGTTATCGTTAACGGAGCTACAAATATTTTTTTTAACACCAAAGCCTTTAAATCATCGTGAACATAGTATATACGATAGTGCATATAAAGAAATTCAATGTAAATTTTAAATTACATTAAAATAATCTAGCAAGATTGCCGCGTATTGGCATTTTCCTGAGTTATTCATTATTTAGTACAGAAATAATGATGTCTAGAAGCTCTTGATTTTCCGATAACAGAATACGCAAGTTGCAGTTGAGAAGAGCAAACAGGAAGTGCTTATCTCAACACTTATGTTCAAGTAGTTTCACTGGAAATTATATAAAGTATTATCCCTCATTTTAGCCGCGACGCAGCCGCCTCCTCGCGCCGCGCCGGAGAGCGACGAGCGCTATTGAAGTCTACTGCAATTACTTTTAAATTGACTCTCCGGTATTATCTTTTATGAAGTAAACTTAAAAAGTATTTATATTTAATGGTTTTTTTTAATTACAAGTATGATATAAGTGTGAGGAGGGGAGGGAGGTGAGATATTTTAATAGTTTTATTATTTGGGAAGAAGAAGAGTAATGTTACTTTCTTCTCCGTCACTCCGTCCAGTTAGAAATATTTTGTATATGTTAATTAATGAAACGTCGTGTGCGGTCAGACACATTTTAACTCCGCTATTTTTCTTCTTGCTTTGATTGCGGGTTCGATTCTTATTCGGGGGGAATGAATTGTTTAAAAATTCCTCCAGTTAAGTTCCGCCATTTAACGAGCAATGTCTTAGAAAATGCGTGAAACGTGGGGACCAAAGTGTCTTAGCCTGGCTGGGTTTCCTCTTCTAAATGCGACATACAACGTGAAGCAAAGAGATATATATATATTTTATTTTTCACAAAACTGTACCAATGCTTTAGGACTATCTAAATACCTATTGTTATAAAGACTCGTACTAAAGTCGAGGATTTAGGACAAAGAGCTGAGTCGTGTTCTTTTGAATGAATACTTGAGCGTAAACCAACAAGTTCTGTCGGATGCTGCAGGCGCCGGGAGATGCATCTCTTCTCCCTCCATTGTTAACTTTAGCGAGTGTCAACACTTACTTGGACAAGTAAACCTGAGGAAAAGCAAAAAATGTTATTAGAAATTTCATAATATCATTACGAATCTTCCACCGTCATGAACGACACCTATTGTAAGTAAAAAAATATAAAGAGAATATTTTACTACAAATGGAATTCAACATTATAAAATAAAATACATTACTCCAAGAAGAAATTGAATCTACGACTATCCATACCTATATTATAAATTCGAAAGTAACTCTGTCTGTCTGTCTGTCTGTCTGTCTGTCTGTCTGTCTGTGACGCAATCAGGGCCAAACCGCTAATTCAATTGTAATAAAATACTCATACAGAGATATTTGAGGGTCTTCGGATGAACATAGGTTACTTTTTTTTCTCATATTTGTAATATTGTCGATATATACTAATATATTAAAATATTTTTTAATTTGACAGGCAATTTATTCCGCCATGTTAATAACAACCGACCGTTGCTAAGCAACGGTTTGCAAAGTTTATTTGTTGTTATAAGCAAACGTCACCCAAAATGAGCTTGCTTAACGCATACATGGCGTGCGCCGACTCACTCAACCTTATGAGATACATAAAAATAATGTTTTACAAAGATATTGTCCTTTAAATAATGTTTAAAAAAGTCCGCGATACACATACCATATTTATCTCTGAAGCTTGAGCAAAGTAACACAGTAACAACAAGTAACCATTTTAATTAATTTACTTTATATTTATCGGGTTTTTGTTGTATGTATTTTCTATAATTTCATATTGATCCTTATGAAAATGAATATAATAGTCACTTTTAGCATTTCATCTAGATTGAAATTATAGTTCACTGTATAACATTCTAATAAATAATTAAGGAGATGTCACTGATTCGAAATAACCCAGCATACGACCGGCATAGTATGACCGACGCGAACGGGCAGATGACTTTGACGGTTTTGTAAATTTTCATACATTTTCGAACTACTGTTAATTTTTATGTAATTATTTGCTGTATATAATTAATTTATACTTTTCTTTGGTTCTTCGCTTATTCGAGGAGCAGATTAATTAGATTTTCATAAATTTCTTGGTGTGGTGTAAGTTGCGGCCCTGCGCGGTATCGGTGTAATATTATTTAAGTATTAAGGAGAGAATTGTTGGTTATTTCATCTTGGTTGGATGGTTATCTATACCGTTGTTATACACTTAATAAATTGTGATTTTAGTTTTCTGGTATTTTATTTGATATTGCTCGCAAAACTTATCATATTTAATGTAGAAAGGACTTTAGTTATTTCATATAGTATCTATGTACGCGCGCAAGGAAAACGAGTAAAAAGATTTTTCCCGGGTAAATCAGTAAAATCGATCACTGAAAGTCCAATAAAAATTAGTTCAGTTATTCTGGATATTAGCTCAGGGAAATAGAAAGACAGAAAGAGATAAAATTATTAATAATGTAGCTGGTTTTGTTTAGTTTTTTTATTTATATTTTACTATGGTTATGTTTACTTATATTTTTTTTATTAAAATTAGTTACATATTTTCACAAACAATTTCCTAAATATATCTATAAGCATTCGTAAAGTTTAAGCGGGCGAAGCCGTGTCCGGGTCCGCTAGTGTTGAATAAAGGCCAACCTGAATATAATTTCTCAACTGCATATTCTGGTATGAATAATAAAATATTGTAATAAATTACCGAAGTGCAAATATTTAGTTTTCATTATAAATGAAACATGAGTCATTTCAACACTAAAAGCTCCATTGGGAATTTAAATGTCGATATAATTCACTGGGGAAACTTACTTTAAAATGTAATGGCACTAGTATCAGTTTGTTGCAGCAAACATACACAACATCTCGAGATCAACGAAAGATGAAATGTAAGCTGATTGTTAATTGTTATACTAGTTATTTTGTCTGTTTTCTCCTGTCTTGGAGCAGCGCCGGGGACGTTTGACTCATGTGTTGGCTTCACGCGTGTGAAGTATGTGAGAAATTGTTACACCGGCGGTGAAGTGGGTAAGAGATACCCATGACATTAATGTTTAATTTTTATGTTAGTATCGTGTAATTTGCAAGTTTCTTGAGGTATAGTAATACTACCCCATTAGTAAATAAATTAATATGTTTTAGTCGAAATTTGAGGCCAGTCGTGGCGCAGCGGCACGAGGTGTGACTGTAAAACCGACTGGCTGTGGGTTCGATCCCCACTCGAGGAAAGGAAATATTTACTTAAATTTATATTTCCATTTTCTTCGCTCTGGTGTCGAGGTTAAGCGCGTTATTCATTATGCACTATTTTTATTTGAAATAAATTACAAAATTACGTTTTATCAATATTTTTGTTTTTTTTTTCTTTATTTTTATCATAAGTTTTTACTTTGTGCCTAATTTATATATTTATATGCCCAGAAGTATTTTATAGATTTTGATTATCCGGCGAATTTTATGCAAAATGCAACTAAGACGATGTATAAATGCTTAAATGCTCTTTTGATTGCTTTATTTTTCCTGTGCTCCAAAGGACCGTAGACCTGAATATTTGTTATTGATACCTCCACGTGATCTTACGGTAAGTGTTCTTGACAAATGGACAGATTGATAATTTATAAAAATCGATAGAAAAAATATATAAAAGTATATAATGCCAGTGGTGGCGCAGTGGCACGAGGTGTGACTGTAAAACCGACTGGTTGTGGGTTCGATCCCCACTCGAGGAGATGAAATATTTACTTAAATTTATATTTCCATTTCTTCGCTCTGGTGTCGAGGTTAAGCGCGGCGTTGAGTTCTGCCACTCAACACGCAATGCCTCCAGAATTCGGCAGAAAGTGGGGAACGGAAGTGGTGTCTTAACACTAGGTTCCCTCTGCCTACCCTGCTGTGTGCGGGATACAGCGTGAAGCTGATTTTTTTTGATTTTTTTTTGATTTTGATTATAATATTAATATTTTTATCATCACCGCCAAAAAAGAAACAGAAATATCTCATTAGATTGTGTAATATAAGAACAAAGCTATTCCTCCAAATCAGAAAAATATCTATACATTAAAATCTCGTGTTCCATGTACAAAGGTGGTGGTGGTGGTGTATATGGATTTAAGAGAGAAAAACATTTCTTTGTTAGCCTGTCTTTGTGTAACCAGCCACAGCCAAACCTAGCAGCACATGATTCGTCTAATCAAAGTGATCCAATATACTATTACTTGTTCCGATTAACTTTCTTGACTTCTCAGTAAATATTGACTATTATTGTCTGATAATTATTGTATTCAATTATTGTCATAAAATATTTAGAGAAATTAATAAACAAACGATAGAATTCAGTAAATAACTATAAATCGTTAACTTACTAAATCAAAATTTAAATAAATCAGCTTCACGCTGTATTCCGCAGCATAGGCAGAGGGAACTAGTGTTAAGACACTCTGTTCCCCACTGGAGAGTGGGGAACAGAGTGTCTTAACACAAAATTCGCGTTGAGTGGCGGAGCTCAACGCCGTCTTTTGCCATGGTGAAGAAATAAGAATATACATTTAAATAAATATTTCATTTCCTCGAGTGGAGATCGAACCACAACCAGTTGGTTTACTGTGCACCTGCGGGTTTGCCACGACTGGCCTCAACTCGTCAACTTACTGATAACATAAAAACCTCGGATGTGACTTACTCCAGTTATGCGTGCGATCGTGTATCTTTGGTCGCCACTGGAAGACTGGAACATGGTTTCCAGTGGCGACCAAAGATACACGATCCGGGTTCGAGTGGCAACGGTAAAAATATAAAAGATATATTTTAAAACGCAGCTAATGTGCCCCTCTAAAATATACTTAAACGATCGCCCCATCCGAGGTTTTCGCTCCCTCTTTCTATTTAAATAAATTAGATAGAAAAATATCAGAATTTTGTAAAGATGAAAAAAGATATGACCAATCTTTCTGTAAACGGAGCTTCAGTTTATCGACAGTTTAATAGGAACAGTGCAACAAAAAGACACGCGCCTCCCAAGCTCCTCTCTTGAACATTGTTCCGAACTTGCTAAGAACTTCTTTTCTTAAGTATAACTTTGTACAACGTTTATTTTTTGTGTCTTGTTTTTAGTCTGCGATGACTTTGTAGATGTTGGATGAGTTGGACTTTATTCGAACAGATGTCGTTAAGTTAACTGGGAAGTAAAGATTATTCTTTGGATTTATTGACGAGCACATCGTCGAATATTAGGGTTCCGTATCTTAAAAGGAAAAACACAGAACCCTCATAAGATCACTTCGGTGATCGGTCTAAGTCAATGCATTTACGAGTATGTATCACTTTTGCTGCATTTTATGTAAAATTTAATTCATAATTAAAATCTGTATGGTACGTCCTTCCCGTCGAACTACAGTTATGAAATTTGGCACTAAGTGAGACCTTACAATGCAATTAAAGAAATGCGACAAATGAAAAAAATATAGGTATTTCATAAAAAAAAATAATTCGAAACTTATAGGTACTTGTGGTTCATTTTATACAAAAAATTGTTTACTTAAGTTAGTCAGCTTTTATAAGTTGTACTTATTTATCTTTATTCTTTTTTTATATTTAAAAATAGAAGATATTTTATTTAAACATTTGAAATTTGTCACAGTAACAAAAAAATGTAAAAAAAAGATTACCATCCAGTTCAATCTATTCAGCTCACTTGTTTAGTTACGTATCTCGGCGTGCCAGTTGACCACAAATGAGTTCGTCAACTATATGAAGAGCATACTGAACTTGAAAGTCTAAAAGTTAAAAATATGAAGAGAAAAAAGTGAAACATAGTGTATATTAGGGTGGGCCAAAAAAAATTCTTTTAATTATAGTGAAAATATTGTTCTGGACTCCAAATAATACGAATGTTAAAATGGCAGCTCTTAATTTTTATATTAAGAGGTGTCTCATCGCGATTTTCGATTCCCCATATAAATAACAAGGAGAATTTTGTATTTTTCGTTTGAAACGTTGTTGCGATTAAATTATTATAATAATATCAGTGTAGAAACTAATATATATTCTTGTAAACGATAATATATATTCTCGTAATTAAAAGATCTACAAAAAAGGTTCAATATGTTTTTTTGCTAATTTAACTCATTTAAAAATTATTCAAAGTTAAAGTCGAACCTGAGATAACATATGATGACTTCCACAAATATAAAAAAAATAAAAAAATTGTAAAGCATAATATGATGAAGTTTATCAAGTATTATTTGGTATAATATTTTTTTACAAAATACTAATAATCGTAAACAAACAATTTTTTTCTATGTGTATATTTATCCATTACCATATGAAACTAAAGCTATTTTGATTATTTTACTACTTTAACTAGGAATAAGTTTTAAATAAATCAAGTTTGCTAAAAACATATAGGACATTGTTTGTAGATCATTTAAATTCCTACAAGAATATATACTGGTTTTTATACCGATATTATTAGTTTAATTGCAACAAAGTTTCAAATGAAAATTACAAAATTCTTCATGTCATATATTGGAAATCGAAAAGCGCGATGAGACGCCTCTGAATATAAAAATTAAGAACTACCCTCTTAGCATACTTATTTTTTATTTACGTGTCCAGAACAATATTTTCACTTAATTTAGTAACTTAATATAACTTTATTAAGATAATATTTTTTTATTATATGGAATATAACCTATTTTGACTATTTTACAACTCTAACTTAAAATAATTATTTAATGACTCAAATTAGCAAAAAAACATATCAGATCTTTTTTTTCTTATAAGAACATATTATGGTTTTTATACCGGTACTATTCGTTTAAGCGCAATAATATTTGAAATTAAAAAAAAACAATTTTTTTTTTTATTTATATGGGAAATCGAACCTCTTAATTTAAAAATAAGAGCTGCACAAGCATTAAACAGCCATATTTTTTATATATAAAAAAAATTTTTTTGGCCTACCTAGTATACACAATAAAATGTGATTATAATTTAAAAAAAGAAAATTTAACAAAATAAAAATAATTTTATTATTTAAATATTTTGCCAAGATTCAAACATATAAAATTGCCAAAGATAAATAACAAAAAATAATTATTAAAAGATCGGGCTGTATGGCTCAGAAACTTATAAAGAAAATAATATAACATTAAATATAACTTACTCGAAACCTACATCCGGATATTTCTGTAGAACGAGCTGATTGTGCTTGTTAGCTTCGTGTTGAAGATTTGGAATAACGTGACAATATATTGCTATACAACTTATCTTGTACTTATTTTGTTATTTTTCTTCATTGCCTATATATTATGACATTGTCACAATGTTCGGTGAAAAACATGTTATATCTATACTCATTAGAATAAAATAGAAATAAATATATCTGAAGAAACTACTGGCTTCAATTGAAAAAATGTTTTAGAGGGAGGCTTTCACGTTGTTTCGATGTAACCCACTGTAGTTGCGGTTACAGTTACCTTGGGTACTTACTATGTGTCATAGAGTCATGCATTACTTTAGTTCTTTTCACCTGACCACGGGGAAGAAGCCGCAGATGTCAGCTGATTTAAATATAAACTAAAAAAATCTCCTTGTATTATACAGAAAAAAGTTAAATTATAAATATTTAAAATGTAAATTTCCATACCGTGACCACTTAGGACGAGCTTTTTTGGAGGAATTAACTGTACACCATTTTTTTTTATGGAAAGGGACAAATGAGAGAGGCTAACGAGCGTTTGGATCACCTGATGGTAAGTGATTACCGCCGCCCACGACCCCGTGCAACACCAGAGGAGCTACAGGTGCATTGCCGGCCTTTAGGGTGGAGATAGACGCGCGCGATATTGTGGTTAAGAGTGAAGTATGAAAGTACCTTTTGGGCACATCAAAACAACTTTTCACTAATATTTCATTGTAAAATAGAGGAAATGCATAAAGATACGTAACATAATAATAATTATTATTCAAAGTGAAATTTCTAAAATACATAATTATTACGTTGTCTTAGAGCAATCTAAATCAAAAGCAGGATGCACCGTCGTCTAGTTCGTTACTTGTTAGTTAAGGAAATTTCCCCTTAAATGCGAGATGCTAGTTGAACTAATTGTGCTTTTGCATCTGCATCCGGCTCGAAGGACCGAATTGATTGTTACACTTAACAGCTCTGTTATTGCAGATACAAACGATCGAGTTATTTTAGAACATTTAAATATGATTGTGTAATCTAATAAAAAACGTTTTATTTAATTTAATATTGTTTATATTTGAATGAATTTATTATTTTAAAAATCTGTTTTAAAACTTACCAAGCCCCTTTTTTGTAGATGAACTAACTAGGGCTCAAAAATATTAATGATTATTACCGTGTGGAGGTCTGTGAGATGTATGTGAGGTACCTTTAACTTACAATTATTGAAGAACTCTCTTCAAAGTACTATGCAGAAATAATAGTTATTATATTGCGTTTCGTAAAGAATCCATGAAACAAAATAATAAATAATTATACAATAAATATATTTCTTATAACATTTTTACATCAAAATTCTGAAAGTTAGTTCATGAGATACTCTATATGTACCTATGTAGGTTACAAAGAATGTACAATGTTGCAAGCTTAGTGTGTTTTCCCAACAACAAGCGAGGCAGTTCATTTGCAGCTCTAATTAACCTTTGAAAATAGACGTGCAGTCGCTTCGTCTACAAATTTATTATTTTTATTTTAGCTCTTTCTTGCAGCTAAATTACGCTTTTATTGTCGGATAGAGCAGTGTATTTTATGAAATTATTACTATTACAGTCGAATGCCCGTTAGCGGCCACTAGCGTAGGTAGGCAGCGGGCACACTTGAGAAAGACATTGCGGAAACATTAAACATGAAAAAACCATCTACGTATTGCAACAATACGTTATACCTTGGTATATGATGAAATAAAAATATAATAAAAAAATCAATCATTTAAATATGCATGGCAAAGTCACATAATTATATTACTATCATTCTGAATGAATCAATTAAATACCGTATTTATAATATCGTTTTGAACGGAAGGCGTTCGTGTATTGATCCGATGAAAGTCTCATACAAAATATGAAATAAATATAATATTATGCTTCGTAATACAACGATCTTATACGAATTAATTTTTTTATATATATTAAAAATTGCCAATTTTAAGTCTTTTTTTCGTAACTTAACTGTATTTTCGCTAATTTGTCGTGTATTAATGAGAAATATAAATGAACTAGGGGCCCACTCGCGGCTTCTTTTATTATTCCCCATGCTATAAAAGCGAAGATTATCTTTATAAAATTTTCTTGATGATGAAATAACTTTGGCTCGTAAATTTTCAATATACATGTGAAATAAAAATCCATGAAATATCACCTTACGATTTTTAATAAGGCTAACTAACACTTACATCGTAATGTTATATAGCCTATAGCTCTTCTGAAAAATGCAGCTTTCATATAAAACAAAAAGAAAGTAAATCGAACCATTAGATCCAGGGATCTTAGCATTTAAACAAACAAACAAACTCTTCTGCTTTATTATATTAGTATAGACTAGTATAGATAATGTGTGTGCGAGTGTGCCCAGTGTGTGCCAATGTAAAAATATATTTCTATTATTAAATATTTCTTACATGTCGTTTTATTTTTATTTTCGTAAGAATCTGTTACTCGTTTTTCGATGGTTGTGTTCTCAATACGTTAAAAAACTGAAATCAGTTAATAATTAAACTAAAATTAATTTCTGATCTGATTTTACTTTTAATAAAAAAAACACATTTTATATTCATAGAATCTAAAATTGGCTTAATTTATCTAAAAAGTTATAAAATTCCCAAACATTTTTTCTATTCAATGAACATTTGTCAATTTGTGAATCTAAAAAATGTTAAAGCAAATTTAGCGGATGGTGGACGTTGTTGATCACGTGCATTCGACGGTCCGCGCTCAATTAGCGACGTATGTGTGAATACGTTGTTACTGTTTTACAAATTAACTCAATTCAAGTACAACATTGAATTATTTGAAAAATTGTTTCCAAATTTAATAATTTAATTTTATTATTCAATTTTTATTTTATTTAATTATATATTAAATGTATTACATATTTTGTACTTTTATAAAGTGTTACTCCACACTTTGGAAAGCAAAGTACTTTATTAGAAAACATATAAAAATATTACGTAGGATTACGACAGGATTTACATTCGGACTGCCGAGAGATATTCTTTTAATATTTGTTATAATATTATGCAAGTATTTTACATCAACGTTTTAAAAGGTATGTAGGATATAAATAAAAATATGACGAAAAATGGGTATAGAGTGTTGCAACAGTAGTGTTTTCTCTGCCTACTCTAGTAACCTATTAGTATATAAAAACAGTGAAGCTGAAGAAACTGTGATGCTGATAGAAAATAACTATGTGTCTGAACAAAGTCTACATTTACTTTACTTTGCACTTTTTGCTTTTTGCTTTGCATGTTAAGTTCTGCCACTTAAGACGCTGTCTCGAAAATTGGGAGTAGGGCAGTAAGGGAAGTAACTTAGTGTTCCTTCTGCCTGCACTACTTCATGCGGGATACGGCGGGAAGCTATAAATTACACTCATATACTGTAAAAATATACGCAGTGCAATATTATGAATACAGCAGAATTGATTTCTAATAAATTTGATTATTCAATTCAAATTGCAAATATGTATATAAATGTTTGTTATGTAAATGAACTTTGTGAATGATTATAATTAGCTTAAAACATTTTGTGTTTGAATTCGATATCAAATAATGAATACTATAAAGTTAACTATTAACTACTAATTATAATCAGCGTATATTTCAAATTCATTTGAGCTACATAGATTTAACCGAAATTATAAACATTTTTCGTACTCTTAGTTCCTTCAATCGTTGTATGGATAGAGAAAACGTAAGCATTTATAACAAGTAAACGTTCAGCTAATCTCTCTGCACTTTGAAAGACCACAACCGTCACGGTATATAAAGTAGTGTTAAAACGTTCCGTTCTCCACTTTCCAGCTAATTTTGACATAAAGTCGCGCGCGTGGAGGATGAAATGTCTTAACACTAGATTTCCTCAGCCTATTATATGTGGATAAAATTAATAAAGATAAAATCGGCAATTAGACAAATTATAAAAATACAAAACAACTAAAAATACCAAGACGCTATACCTAAATTGTGTTCCAGGCGTAGTCAACCAATTTCACAAGCAACGTAAATATATAACGAAAAATAGGAAAAATTTCACATGAACCAAGAAATATCAACGACAGCAATAACATAGAAGTGTGTCGTCGCGCAAAGTGCTGCTGGAGCGAGACTTAAGTAACGAATATATAACGTTTTATTAGCACTAGACAATTGTATTTTGTCTTCTTACTATTTTCAATCTCGGTAACAAAGCCGTCGTGGGGCCACTGTGCCACTGTGCCACTGCGCAGCGTTCGTCGTTATGGGTTCGATCACACATTGAGAGAATAATTATATTTAAACGTCATTCTTTGTGGGAAAACGCGTGAAGCTGCTTTATTACTGGTTACATCACAGAATATGATATTGTTACGATATTATTATGATATGAAATTAGGAAAGGAAGCACTTGAAAAATATTTTAATTTCTAAAATTATTTTGCAAAAATGCAAAAATATTTTAATTTCTAAAATATTTTTGTACAATTTCAATATCTACCACTAAAGTAAAAAAGGTGGAGTTAATAAGTTCAAGGTTGAGCATCGACCACTAGTTGTCAAGATATCAAAGTTTTGTGAAAAAAATATTCATCATTTTATTTTCGCCTGCGCCGAAACAGCTTTCACGTTTCAGACAGCTTTTACTATGGAAACGTAAATAATAAATTTCAGATTTTGTTTTTCTTAGTAAATTGTTATAGAATTCGATAGCAAGTGAAGGGTTAAGTAATATATTTTTACCTTTTTCAGGGGTATATTCACGTATAGTATATTCACAACATAGCCTAATACTAATTCGTATAAAATTTTAGAAGAAACTCTTATATTGAAAATGTTTTATAGAAAAAAATATGGAATAGTCTCTCTCTCTCTCTCTTCTTCTCTCACACTCTTATGACAAGAAACAACAAAGACAAACGGTGGCTAACTATTATTAAAATTTTTACTAACAAACAAAATTCTTACTTTAAAAGATCAGTTTAATAGCTTTCAGATCAAGGCCTGACCTGGGAAATATCTCTAGATACGCTAACGCTCTCATATACTTACTGTTTAATATTTACTATCTAAATGTTTTATTTCTATCTATTAAAGAGGATATCTATGGATAGTAATCGCGATCTTATTTTGTCTACAAAACTCAACGCCACTAATTGTCTTCTTACCAGAGCGAAGAAAGAGAATAATTCATTCCTTTTAGTGGGAACTAAACCCGCAGCCGTCTCAATTACAGTCGCATCGTGCCGCTGCACCACGACGGCCTCGAATAGCAAGAAAATGCGAAGATAATAAAAATTAAATAACTTTATTTTACAGTTAGATTATCGAAATATGTACATAACATATGATAGTGAAATCACTGCAATATATTTGTGGTCATGCATTTGTTAGTAAAGCGAGTCCGCCACTAAACGTCCGGTAACTAAACCTATTACTAGAATTTACTTGTACACGCTTTGTGCGTCTAATTATGGATTTATAATATGTATGTACATAATGTATTTGAGGCCAGTTGTGGCGCAGGGGCAGTTGTGGGTTCGATTTCCTCTCGAGAAAATGAAATATATTATTATTTACTTTTCCTAGCTGTGGTAACGAGGCAAAACGCGGTGTTGAGTTCCACCACCACAATTGCTTATTGAGGGTCCAGAATTCGGAGGAAAGTGTATAAGTGGAATTGCGTTAATGGGGTCGGAGTGTCTTAACATTAGGTTGTTAGGTTTTCTCCGCCTACCCTTCCATGTGCGCGATACAGCATGAAACTAAAAAAAAAATATCGTATTAGGTTATACCCGCGTGACCGAACGACAATGAGTAAGATTGTGTATAACCTATAAATGTACTATTCACTACGAAAATATTGTACAATTTAAAACAGTCCACTACAAACGAGTAGTTCCTAAGATTCGCTCGATAAACCAAACTAACTCTGTAATTGTATAATATTATGTATTAATTTACACATAATAATAGTGTAGTGGCACATGAGGACGATCTCGTGTAAGCGGAAAAATAAAGGTCATATACAGGGTGGAAGTGTAAGCACCACTTCAAATGAAACCACAGTTTTAACTACGCTATAAAAGCCTAATATAAATCAGAAAAAAAAAATCCTGTGCAAATGAGCTTACTAACCATGTGTGATATTATAACTTTAGTTAACAAATGTTTTCAGCTTCACGCTGTATCCCGCGTATAGCAGGATAGCTAGGGAGAATTTATTGTGAAGACACCCTGTTCCCCGCTTTCGGAAGAGTTTTCAAAGTATTGCGTGTTGAGTGGCGGAACTCAACACTGCGCTTGGCCTTGTTACCAGTTCGAAGAATTGAAAATATTAATAAATAATAATTGCTCCACGACGGCCTCAGTTTATTAGCGAAAAGCCATATATGTTTTAAGAGACATGGCTTAGCTGTTACATCAAAAATACACTTTATTTCATTTTTGTTTACGTACAATAATCACAGCTTCACTCTATTTTTTTTTATGGAAAAGACAAGGCAAACGAACGTTCGGGTCACCTAATGGTAAGTAATTACCGCCGCCCACGACCCCGTGCAACACCAGAGAAGCTACAGGAGCGTTGCCTGCCTTTAAGGTGGGTTGGGCGCCGGAGAGCGGCATTACTTGATGCGAAACACAGTGGCATAAAGCCACTACTTAACGCTGGTTTTAAATGCCGGAGGTGGTAATGATCCGGTCGAGTCTGCCCATACGCGTTACCATTGCTGGCGACATGACTCTACCACACGTACTTTAGTCGCATCTTACGACGCCACCAGTACCAGGATGATCCTATTCTCACACGGCAAAACTCATTCCTCGCACAGCATGCAGTGTTGTATTAAGACTGAGAATTTTTTAAACATTGCGTGTTGAGCGGCGGCACTCACCGCCTCACTTCCTCTAACAAACCGGGAACATGTAATAAAATTAAATATAATAATTTTCCCGAATGTAATAGAACCGACAACTGTCGGGCTCACATTCAGACACTGTCACACTGCGCCAAGGTATCCTAAACAATAATCATAACACTAATAAACCAGAAGACAACAATACTCTTTCTAAACCCATTCGAAGTCGCCAAAACCAAAATGCTCGATAAAATCGCTCTGATCGCAATTTAACTTCTTATCGTCCTCACTTATATTCAATGAACATCCCTTTTTAAGACAAAACTCGTTGAAACTCCTGTAATTGCCTTGAAAGCGCAATTTACGTATAATTTCGTAATACACTGGAATGCCTTACCACGATTTAAGCGAGTTCCGGAACCTCTATAGCCTGTATTATTGACTCGAGTTGAAATGTTGCATTGTGAAACGTATTTTTAAATCTTCTTAAATTTTATTTCGTTTGTCCCCTTTTTGACAATTTTACTTAATAAAGTGCAGTTTCTATCAACAATATTAATATTATATATATAGAATATTGTTAGAAATCAGAAGTGATTAACGTTTTTTATAAAAACAAAATAAAAAAAAACATATAATTTATATGTTCCTAAATTATTCAGAAAAAGATTCCACGTAAATGGATTAAGTATTATGTGTGATACATTAATAATATTATTTTATTCGAGGTTACGTCTAGCCCAAGTTAAAAAGCTGGGAACGCGCAATATATATATATATTACAGAAATCATTTTCGGCCATTTTTGAGCTCTTCATAACTTATAAATCATTTTATTAAGATGCATGAAATGTAGTATATTTGTTAAAAACCTCTTGTAATGTATAAAATTTCCACAATCTTTCCGTTAGGAATCTTTTTCTGAATAATTTAGGAACATATAAATTATATGTTTTTTTTATTTTGTTTTTATAAAAAACGTTAATCACTTCTGATTTCTAACAATATATATATATATATATATATATATATATATATATATATATATATATATATATATATACCATATATATATACCTACCCTGCTGTGTGAGGGATACAGCGTGAAGCTGATTTTTTATAGAAAGTAAGAAATATAGAATAGAAAGTAAGTGAATAGTATAGAAAGTAAAAAAAAGTTAAATATGAGCCAAGTTAAATGTTAAGTAACTTGTTGTTCTCAACTTCATTAACAAAAGAATAGTAGATCTATATGTCAAATTCTGTTTTCACTCGGTAGAAAATTCAAGTTCTAAATTTCATTTTGACCAAACGACAAACTCACCAAACCAAACCTCAACCTAAAAGTCAACTAACTTGCAAATATAATAGAGCCTGTACGTATTCTCTTCTTCTACTTCTTGGAGTCTTTAGGTGCCATCATCTATCACACATAAAGCAAAAGAGTTTCTTGTTTGTCTTTTCCCATTAAAAAAAAAATTAGAGTTCTAACTCAAATCCATATAATTCAAAGTACATAACCAATTTGCCGAAGCCCCGCGCTATCGGCAGGGGGTCGTTCATATCTGCCTGTATTCTATTACTAACACATAAGTCAATTTACGGCGGAGTATTAATTCGCACGTCGCGCGTCGGTAGCCGGAGAGTACAATTAGGTACCAACGGCGCCATGTTTCTTATAATTTATTGACGCGATATAATTAAACGCATCCACTCGTTCAGCGCGCCGCCTTCCTCATAACACAGTGTATAATGGCTTTTACAAAGTAAATAGATGCTATCGTGGAGTAATTGGGAATTATCTGTTTGCTTACAAGGTGATTGTGAGTTTGATTCCTACTCGAGATAATATATATCTTAGGACGCCGTAAGAAGCGACGGCTGGGTATTATGACGTAGAACAGGACAGCTAATAGACACCAATATTCAAAATCGTGCAAAGTAAACGTCGAGTAGGGAGCAAAGGTAGGATTTTGTAGGTCAAGTAGAAGAAGACGGAATCTGGATAAAGACGGCGCGGGATTGAGTTAAATATCGTACAAAATATATAAAATAGGCAAAAGTTAGAGAACTAGTTTTGATACTCGGCTATTTCTACCCACCCCGCAACGTGAGTAACTAAATCTTACAGAGTAGATAAAGATATACATATATGAGAGATAGCAATTCACCGCATCTGCATCTTTATTGCAGAACACAAAAAACACTTCCGTCGAGTTACTTCCTAAATTAAGATTCATTCAAAGATTGAATGAAATATTTTTAAAGAGTTTCAAATAAAAGAGTCCCAGTGAATAGCGGGTGAACTCTTTTGACGCGGGCAGCTGAGTAATGTGATCTCGGCCGCTCCGCCTCCTTATCTAACGCAATCATTTTCAATGAAATGGCCTTTAAAATAAAACTCGTTTTAACGTAAAGCTGCTACTAAAGTGCTACAATTAACTTTTGTTTACATAACATCTTGCTACTCCCGCGCCGTCCTGTACTAATAACTGTGTTTAATAAAATCAAAATCCTAATTTTCTTTGTTCGAGTGGGTTGGTAGTTTGAATTATCATTTTTGTTTGCATAAAACAGGACTAAATTGTTTTTAACGATTCGCAGCTCCTGTATTTACTTGAATAAGAAGATAGAATGTAATAATAAGATATTATGTTCTCTGTTATTTGTTCATCTTATACACAATTGTGTCACGATATTTAGTTAGAATAACTTCACGCTGTATTCCTCATATACCAAGGTAAGCAGAGGAAACCTAATTTTAAAACACTCCATTCCCCACGCACCGCCAAATTTCAAGACATTGCGAATTGATTTGCGGAACTTAACGCTACACTGCACTGCCCACTAGGACTTCTTGTAGTGGAAAGCAAATCTACAACTAACCTCCAAATATGTAGGTCTCTTGACAATATTTCCTACTACTAGTATTATTAAATCATACAATTTATATCGCAGCAGGCAGTCTAATGCTACCGTCCAAGGCTTTAGTGGCACACTGCACATATTTTAGTCGAACAGATTACCCAAACATTGTTTGAGCGCGGGATGCGAGCGAGTATTTATAATAAAATACTACAATCATATAGAAATTGAGAAATATTTTCATAGCTTTAACAATAATATGATATTTTGTTGTTCCCTGTAATAGTTATGTAATATCCTATGGTTATGAGTTCAATTCCAACTAAATACTTAAAAATTATTATAAATATTGAAATCATTTCGTTCCTATGTCCCATCTACATACCTCTTTCGCCTCGTCCATTGTCATCAACCTCTTCACACATGCTCTCCGGGGGGTCCTCGTGCTTTTTACGTGACCTTCCTCCAGTATTTATGGAATGTTTACAATAATTAAACAAAGTTAAGCATTACTATGTGTAACTTTTTAACAGATTATTATTATTTTTTTCTGGTGGTGGTCTTATTGATTAAAAACGTACGTGTTGACCTTTATTATGGTTTTTATTGAATTACGCATAACAAATGAAGATTTAGCATGCATAATGGTGATTTTTTTTTGGATTATGAGTCCACGATAGTAGTAGTAACTAGTATACAAAAAAATTAAATCAAAACTGTACTAGCATCTGCCGACGAGCCGACTGGCGAAGAGAACTTATTAGAAGAAAATATTCATCAAGATGATCTCCAAAGCGTTGACGATTAAGAAGATCTTCTGTCTCATCTCTATGAGAATACTTTGCAAATGAAAGTAGAAAAAAATATTTCAGAAAGTGACTGAGAAACTAAAAGTTCCCTAAGAATTTAAAGTTTTTTATGTCACACTTGTGAGGAAAAAATTATGTTTTTTTGATATATAATTTATAAAGTTATTAAAGTAAAAATTAAGTTAGCCAGGTTAAGGACAAAATATTCTACTTAATACAAATAAAAACTTTGGTTTTGTATTTGAATTTCATTTTGTTATAAAAAGAGAAAACATTATGGTCCCCTCATGTATAGTCAGCTATTTATGTCATATTTCCAAATTGTATTTTTGTAGAGTTTTTTTACAAAAATAAGTACATATTTTTATTAATATAGATCCAAATTAATTAGTAAAAGTAAGTTGTTTAAAATTTCTTACAACAGAGAAATGAAACTGATTATTTAATAAATCAATCTATAGATTGTATACATGAACAAAAAAATCATTTTTTTGTATAATAATATATCGTTTTAGATATTTATTATAAAATATTGTCTTGTAGTGACCACTGTGAGGAGCGCTACATAAAATTTATCCGTAGCGTCGATTACTACGGCAATAACGCTTAATCAAAGTGAGAGGCAATCGTAGCTGATAGCTACGACCGTAGCACCGTAGCACGCTCTACGAAATTATAGACTCGTAGCTAGCTACTGTAATAAGAGAAGCACTACAGCATAGCAATTGGATTGTGGTAAATATTTTATAGAACTTATGTTACCCCATGAATGTTTTTGGGGTTAAAATTTAATAAGATCTTTAATTCTCTTGTTTTTTTTAGATTCTAACTGTATCCCGCATACTGTATGGTGGGTAAAGGGAATCTGGGGACCTAATGTTAAGACATACCGTTTTCCTTTCCGAAGTTTCTGTTCCCCACTTTCCGCCGTATTTTTAAAGCATTTCATGTTAGGTGGCGAAATTCAATGTGCATTGCTTCGTTACCAGATCGAAAAAATGCAAAAAAAATAATTAAAATGAACCAGCCGTCGCGCGTTTTTTACATATTTTAAATGGATCTCTTTAACCGCCTTAATGGTGTTTATTTAGTATATTGTTGTAAGCCTCACGTTGCAAACACTTTACACAATAGTCCGTGGTCACGGGTAGACTGAGGTGGCTTTCGTCTGTCATAATAGACAGACAGACGGACGCTAAATATACGGGACTAATCCGGTTAAAGAATCTTATTTCAAAGGCGTAATATTAAATTTATGTTGTTCTAAATTTTTAAAAAGAATATTTAATTTGAATTGTAAAATGTTGTTTCTATAGTAAAGCTAAATAAAATAAATATTCTTATATATCTTTCCATTTCACAGCGTGAATCTCATTAATTCATAATAATAAAAATATTAATGTCGTTATAATATTGAAATCTATTTGTATATTTGTTTTGGTTAAACAAAGTATCGTAATAATATTCCGAAATGTTATAAAAGTATATTATTTAGCAATTTATTTAATTTCATAGAATGATTATTATTAATTACATATTAAATTGCGTAAATTTAGTTGGATGTGGTTAAATATTTATTAAGAATAGCAATTTTATTATGTTTCATTAATGTGGCATATTATGTACATTTTGCGACTCTAAATAATTAATAAAATATGTTGTCTACCCTGATAATATCTGACGCATCTTTGCATTTTCTCTATATCGCTAACGGATGAAATAATAACACGTAGAGTCAATAATAGGCACTCGGCTATCGATATGAGAGCGCAGGTGTTTGTTTCTAATAAATATTCCTTATCAGTCAGTGAGGCCCGTCCCCGTCCCCGGCCGCGCTGTTAGCGCGCGCGATATGCATTGAAGTTAACACGCATTGGAAGCCGTTAACTATGATATGTGCGAGTGCAGTTGCTATTGCTCCCAGGGACGCGTTTTCTTGCTTTATCTAAAATATTAAAAAACTGTTCTTGTATTTTCAGCTGAAATCCTATTAGAATAGCAAGAAATAGAGCTTCACAGTGATAAGTGTCATGAATTAGGTACAAATATGTCTGACTCTTAACGCGATGGGTGTGGGTTCGAGTCCCGCTCGGGGAAATGTAATGTGTAATTAAATTATTTTTATTTTTCCACTTCGGTGGACAAAATCTCGGCATATGTCTCAAAATTGAGCACATAATGAGGATCGAAGTTTCTTAAAACTAAATTTTCTTTACCTTCCCTGCTTGATGCCTATACAGCTTGAACCCAGGAACCCAGGAACTTTGTGGTTAGACACTCCGCCCCATTAAAAATCCGTTTCCCACTTTCCGCCCAAATATCAAGGCTGTTGGTCAACAGACCTACAGCCTCGTTTACGTACTCAACAGAGTAGCCAAATTTAAAGCCACGCTTTGCTTTGTTACCAGAGCGAAGAAATGAAAATGTTAAATATTTCATCCTTGAGTGGGAATCGAACACACCGTCATGTTTACAGACGTACATTTGTGCCCGTGCACCACGGCGGCGTGAAATTATTAATTAAATGTAAAATTAGTAATTAAATATTTTATTCTTTATCAAAAACATCTCAAACATTCAAATATCTATTATTACGCCATCTTACAATATAAACGCACAATTCTTATATTTTGGTTCCAATCGAGTTTAACAATCCTTCCCCTCTGTTTTTTGATCCACTTAGCTAACTTGTGTAACAGAGTTTAGAGAGCTCCTTTAAATCGCGGTTACACAGAAATTATTCGGAAATGGCAGGTTTCGAAGCAATTGTGCGAGTTAGGACGAGTATTGCGCTATAAAGGAGAACAAGAACGATTTACTTTGTCAGAAAGTTTTTTTAATAAGCTTTACATGACTTTAGATTACGTTGTTATTAGTTTTTTTATACATTTATAAATATAGTAAGATTTTTTATTTGAAAACTAGGGCTTGTGATGTGAATATGTTTCTGACTTATAATTACTTATTTTGTAATATGTGTGCATCGTTTGCATCAAAATGCTTCAACAAAGTTAATTAAGAGTGAGCGATTGCTATCTTTTAACTATATATATTTTAATTCAATAAATTTGAGTTATTATTGAGGAGTGATTAAGTTTAAACAACTAAGAAAAACATAAAAAACTTTAATTTTCAATATTACTCTACATCCGTAGAAATTGTAGCGTCGTCGTCGTGAACCACAATAAGCTAGCAGCTACAATGTAGCCCAGATTTATGTTTCATACAAAGATGGAAATCAGGTTTGTGAGTCACTTACGCGAAACTATAAACTTAGTAACGGCAGCGTTAACTGGTTTACGGAGTTTTTTCAATAATATTTACAATGCCCTATTTTTGCAATACTTATTTTATATATGTTTGAATAAAATTAAATTATTTAATTAACCCGCATCCCGCACCCCGCACACCGCAGGGTAGGGATGGATCTGGAGGCTTTGCTTGTTGATTAGCGAAACTCAACGCCGCGCTTTGCTTCGAAAGCAGAGCGAAGAAATGAAAAACATTTTAATAAATATTTCATTATCTTGAGTCGATTTTAAATATAACCATAACCATTGGATTTTATAGTCACACTTTTTCTGCTGAGTCACGACTGGCCTCTTTGTATAAAATGATGTTTGAATATATTCTTTTAATATGGTTATAGTAGCTTAGTCATATTATTTGTTATTTCGACAAAGGGTAAAGATTCCATTAAATTATTTTTTTGTATATTTATTGATTTTTTTAAATCTCTATTTATGTTTTTTTTTATTGACTAGAAAAAGTACATTTCATGTCCATACTTAGCATTTTAAATCTAAAATTCAATTATATTTTTGTGTATATATCCAAGTTATAAAATTGAGCTTTTGAATCGCATTTTTGTTTTAAATTTAACTTCAATGCATTTTGCCTTGAATGTAGAAAGAGAAAGCAAAATATATATGCCGTTATGTATATAATAAATTCGGTGGAAAGTGGGGAACAGAGTGTCTTAACATTAGGTTCCGTCTGTCTACCCTGTTGTGCGTAGGATACAGTGTGAAGTTAATTTTATTTCTGTATGCCATAGTGGGTGACATCGAAACTACTAACGTGACACAATATGGCTTACCTCACCTGTTCTCGTTACAGAGACTATTCAGATCTTAAGATTAATGCGTTGCACTAAACAAACTTTTTAGCTTTGTGATATTACTATACATTCAACATATTCTCGTTCTCTTAAGCTGTGTGGGAAGTAGCACAATAAATAATGTAAAATAAACTCAGCGCGCGCTTTGCCTTATTGCCAGAGAGATAAAAGAAAATATTCATAAATAATAACTCATTTCCCCGAGTGGGAATTGAGCCCACAACCACACAACCCACACGTTGTACCACTGCGCTACGACGGCTTCAATTTTATTTCTCATACTTACACTGAGAATTTATAAATATTGGAACAATGTACGTATATTGTGAATACAATGTTTTCAGTTGTATTACTGTAAATATAAAGAAAATATTTCGTGATATTAAATAAAATGTAGCTTTATTTATGTTGCACAATAACTTTATCAAAATCAAAATATTTTTTATTGAATTAGGCCCTTCATTATAAGTGATTTTGAATCACCAAGTTACATAAAAGTGTCAATAGTGCCAATCCTACTCAAAATTACAACCCGCTTGGGAATCAGGTAATGTTGAAAAGAGCCTGAAAGGAACTCAACATTAGTTTTTTCTTAATATATTTTTATAATAAGCTAGATTTTACCTATGACGTCGCTCCTGAAGCTTAATGGAAGTAACTAATTAGTAATTGTTTGAAATACATTCTAAGTGGATAGTAACTCTAACTGCATGCACGGTCGATGGTGTCGGACAATTCACGTAAAATAACATAAAATGTCACATATTCTAAAGGATTTCTCAGTATGTGGATAAATGTAACTATATATACAAAGGAAATGTATTTTTTTAATTGGATCTAATAGCCGCAGATTTAAAAGCCGGTTCAACCAAACTCTTTAGCTTTTTAACATTAGTATAGATGCAAAGTAAAACCACTACTGTTAGAGTTATCTCTATATATAATAAGACAGTAAAAATATTTTGTCTGTACATTTAGTAATTTTGACTGAAATGGATAGAGGGACACTTAAAAAGAATAATAGAAAGCAAAAAGATTTTTTTTGAATTTCTTGTCTGTCTGTCTGTCTGTCTGTCGACATATTTATGTCCACATTTTTCTCTGAAAGTACTGAACGGATTTACTTAAAATTTTCACCAATTGCTTTGTTTTAACTCAACTTAATTACTAAAGTTTGGTTCGTCAAAATCGGTTCATTAAAAAAAAAAGTTATCGTCATTTGAATGAACTCAAGGCATTAGTTTGCCTGCGAATGTTATATAGCAATCGCGTTGGTAAGATTCCTGGCTAAAGAATGACATTCGAAACGTCTTGATTATATGACTGTTGATAAAAATATATATTTTTGAAGCACTATTATACAATATTTTATACAATAAAGTAAACAAAATTGAATTGTTAGTGGAGATTACCTTCATAAATCATAACAGTTAAGTTGAAATCGTAATTAATTCAACACAGAGATAAAGAACGATTTGATCTGCAAAGAGATATCAAGCAAATACATAGATTTTTTGGTTCGTTCGTTCGTTTGAAATAAATCTATATAAAAATGCCTAAAAACATCCTTTCTACGTGTATTCTGTAATAACTAGATATTTACCAATTGTACATTTAGCTAATAATATGTGTAACTAAATTAAAAACAGTACAGGAGTTAATATGCAATTATTACAGTTATTTTACAAAGAATATTATGAATCCTTACCCAAATCAATTATTTAACATTTAAGGCTGTTTCTGAAGCAGTACATTAAATTATTAAGTGACATCAGCACATTTAACAGAGCTTTAAAAAACATAACATAGGTAAAAAGAACGTAATGTTACAAAAATATATACATATAATAAATAATTAGCTTTATGTATATTTTATGAATATAAAATATCAACATTGGTCATATATTTTAGTTCGAAACAATCAAAAATTCTTATAGAAGTTACGATAATGTCGTAAAAAAATCATAAATTCAAATTCAAATTCAAATAATTTTATTCAAAATAAGAAGTTACATGCTTCATTTTTTGAACGTAAAATAATTTACCACCAGTTCACTAAAGTTAATGCCTCAGACCTGAGAAGAACCGGCGCAAGAAACTCAGCGGGACCTATTTTTTTTAAATAAATTTATACAAATACATATTTAAATATCTGTGACAATGATACTTTTGAAATAGACTGGAGCGAGCATTTCATTCCCAAGGCGTGTTATCATTTACAACATCATTAATTTGGTAATAACCTTTAACACACAAACGTCTTTTCACATTTTTTTTAAATCGTGATATAGAAAATTCTCTGACGTTTTCTGGGATCCTATTGTAAAAGCATACACATTGTCCCATAAAAGAATTACGGATTCGATGCAACCGAGTTACAGGTGCACCAAGATTATGCCTATTTCTAGTGTTAATATTATGAACATCACCAATTTTGGTAAAATTATTAATGTTTTTCTTAACATACATAACATTTTCAAAAATATATTGAGATGCAACTGTCAATATATTAATTTCTTTAAACTTTTGCCTTAAGGAGTCTTTAGGGCAGGTCATATTAGAATATTACAGATTAAAGTAATAAAAAAATCATATTAGAAATCATTAGAGTTGTCAATCAATTCTGCTTATTAAATCAATAATCATGTATTTTAAGCGGGCGAAGCCGTGGGCGGGCCGATAGTTTATAATATAATATTCATAATTTTCTTCCATCAAAGTGTCACTTTACTCGTTATAAAGGTACATTGTTATAAAAATAACGTAAGAAAATGTGTTCGTCATTTTACTCTATAATAGGCTGAGGCCCCTGAGGAAGGCTGTCGTCCCAACTGGGTCACAGCTCAGCGATTAAAGAGGGTGCAACAAAAACGAGTCCTTCACGAGCTTCGATACTTTCTGTATTAAACAACGTCGGCTGCATTCTCCGCACCCTCCCCTCACTTCCCCTCACTTCCCCTCGCCGTCTTCTTTCCTTTACTGGCGCATAAGTTTTCTTCAATAATTTGAACAACGCTTAACTTGTTTGAAATATTATCATCATGAAATTATTAACAGACAGGAATAACTACATTAAAATGTAATAGTTCAAGTTTGTTTCTATAAAATTTATCAGCTGAATATCGTTTTATAAATTTAAATATTTAAACTATTTAGAATAACAAGCTTCTAGTATACTATTCAAAGTTAATATACTATTTTAGACTATCGTGTCGCAGTGAGCCACCATCTAACTGTAAACACGACAGTTGTGGGTTCAATTTTTCGCTCATTTAAATGAATTATTTTTATTTCTTCGCTTTTGTAAGAAACCAAAGCGCAGCTTGCAGTTGAATTCCGCCACTCAACATACAATGCAATCTCGAAAATATAAAGTTGGGCAGAAAGTGGAGAACGGAGTGTCTAAACACTAGGTCCCTACTACTGTGCTGTATGCAGAATACAGCATAAAGTTGTTTAAATTGATTTTATTTTTGCAGATAAGTACTCATCTCATCTTCTCTAAGTTCACTTGAAAATCAGAATAAAATTAAATCAAGTAAACATCTTAATAGTGACGACGTGCTGTGAATGAATTAATTTAGGCTCACTATAACGTGATTGTGTATTCTACTCCGACACTGTCTCCGCAACTCTATCGGGAAGTGGATGAGCTTATAAACTATGTATAGGATATCGTATGGACTAAATCAATTTATATATGATATTAGTCGTCGCCCGGGACTTTGGATAAGTTTATATTAAAAAAGATTTAATATTTTCGACAAAGTACGTTTCAACGACATGAGCTACATAGCACATAGTATTTTGCATATCGACCAAACTTATAAAGCGGCGTTTTAGGACATTTCCTTTTTCCCCACAAACCCACCAACGCCTCCGAGTGTGACGCGCGTGACACGTGTCGTGTACAGACGTGCTCCACGCAGGTTTTGAAATAACAACCGTCGTGTTTCAATTACATTTTACTTTACCATATTTCTTCCTTTAGTGGTGGGCAGAGAGAGAAAAGTGGCATAACACTGTCTACTATGTCATTTGAAAAGTGATATCGAATTTTATTCTCTATATTTTCGAATTTAACGAAATTTCAACAACACAATTAAAACATAATTGTCTTGGAGCGTGTCATAAATGGCTCGAAATGAGAGTTCCCAGAGCTGTTCCAACATTAGCATTTCACCGCGGGCTCCGAGTCTCACTTGTCGAAGTAATCTCTACATCACGCCGGCGTCGGTTTTATTCGTCGAATAAAGCTCCCTAAATCCTTTTCCATCGGCTTTGTTATAAATAATATTTATTCGCAAAAAATTGCGTCCGTCCAAATAACAATGTGATGAATGATGTATAGATATTAAGGAAAATTTAATAATTTCGTTCATTTATATTAAATTTTCTATTTTTACTTATTGTGGGCGGCAACCAAATAGGCCTTAGTAACAGTTGATAAAGCGCAGTTGATATATTTCTTTTAACTCTAACGTAGAATAAGAAATATATATTAATAATATTTTTTTAGTTTACAAAGATTGTATCTGCACACTTATCAACTTCCGGTTATAATGACCCCCGTTCAATCCACTCATTATGCATATATTAAAGTGCTACTAAGACTAAGCTAGGATCTATTTCACTAAAGTAACATGACTGACCTATTTCGACAACAATTTTCTTCACTTAAAGTACATTTAAATTTCTGCTCCTTTCACACACTCGGTAGCGAGAATTGATAGTAAACTTATGTTCCTCCAGTATTTATCAGAACCACTGTTCAATATATTTTATTTGCAAACAATGAAAAATGTTAGCATTCGAAAAACAACAGTTAGCTATTTTAGCTATTTCAAAAACAACAATCCTATTTATAATTTTTTTACGAAACTTTTTTATATTTTATTGTGTAGTGTGTATAGTACTCGTAGCTTTGAAGAGGTCAAGCTTTTAAGTATTCCAAGCGTACTATTGCATTATGACTGAACTAGTTTTTAATATGTGAGTGTTACTGTTTAAATGGGAATTCAAGCTATTTTTAATTTATTTATTTATTTTTTCAGCTAGCTCTTTATACTGTATGAGCTTAGTTTTATTATTTTGTTTAGACATTTTTCAAATCAACAATAGTAAATAAATCAAAAACAATTATATTTCTTATTTAATATTTTCGTTTACCTCAATCTGGTAACAACGCAAAGCGCGGTGTTTAAATCCGCTACTCAAAACAGAAGTGTCTTAATAGAAATGAAGTGTGAACACTAGGTTAACAGGTTTCCTCCGCCTACTCTGCTATATGCGGGATACAGCGTGAAGCTAAAAAAAGGAAATAATGTATTTTTTTATGTCTTTCTACGTATCAAAAATTTCCATACAATTTTATTAAATTTTTAGGTAGGTAAAGGAAACCAAACACTTGATCTTAATTTAAATTTTTCAATAACTTTATACAACATAATACGTACATTCGTTCAGCAAAAATTAATTCCACTCTGATACCAACGAACGTGCAGCAAGTCTGACAAAAGAGATTCTTGTTGTAGTAAAGAGCAGCTGACCATTCGTAATTCAAAGCGTAGTTGTATATAATAGTGGAGCGCTGAAGTCAAAGTTATAAGGAATGTGGGAGTTTGGAGCCCTAGTTTCAGTTAGTGCTTAGGTTTTGTTCGTCTGTTTGTTTGCTGAGAGCCTCTTTGAGAAAGTTTCAGGAATAAATGAGGCTGTGGTCACTGTGCAGGGAAATGACAAGGTGTATCAGCGTTTTTTTGGGAATTCAATAAAAATTTTGGATTTACCAGTCAATGTTATCATGTTTTCTGTATTTGATGTATAAAGAGAACCTACCTAATTTAATCTTTTAAATTTCTTTTTTAACTTCACATATTATGTTTAATATATTATGTATATATATTAAACGGTCGTGAAATTATTAAAAAATATGTAGATAAACCGAGTAACAAGTCACTCATTGTACCAGTGATGAAAGCTACCTCGATCACGAGTCATTTAAGAATAATCAGAAGTCAGAATATGTCACAAATCATTTACATGGAGCCATTGATAATAGCTAGTTACGGAAGACGCGTAGAATAATGCATTCTACAGTTGACATATTCGGGATGAAGTATTAGCAACTAACCGCAATTACTAACAGTATATGAGCTGTAGGAGTCATACAGGAGCATCCGCCTTATAGAACCTGTAGTCGGTGATAAATCGCCGCGTGACGTCACGAGCGAGGCTAACTTTGCTAATTACCGTAAATTATCGCTAACTCCGTCTTAAAGAGAGAGCTATAGCTTATTTCCAATAATGCGGTATGAATTTTAAGTTATAGTTTAGGAAAGTTTTATAAAATTTAAGCATTAATTATGTTATTAATTAAATAATTTACATTTTTAGGGTACATACGTATGGTAAAAAAACCTAAACATTTAAGTATACCTCAAAAGACAAAATGGAACTCTTATAGGATCACTTTGTTGTCTGTCTGTCAAGACCATTTATCTTGAGATCGTGTGGAGGTCTGATACCTCTAAAATAATTATTAAATATATAAGTGTATGGTTTAACATAACCTGATAATAAAAAAATCAACATAATCTGATAATAAAAAAATCATAACGGTAAGTCCACGTGAAGTACCGTATTGGTTTTGATAACGCGGCGCATTTCATATTAAATACAGTAAAATTGATACATAAATGATACGAAATCATTTGATTGCGTTAACAATACAATCCACAATTATGTAAGAAAGAAAATTGTCTCAACCAATACAATACAGACCACATAGAACTTTTTTATAGGTTCTTTTATAAATCATATAAAACTATCTATAAAAATCATTTTATAATTTATACATTTACTTTAATACCGGTAAACACAATACCAAAACTTAAAACTACCGTGGAAAAGTACAGCAACATACACTGACTAAGTACTAGCTCCTTGAGATCTCAAACAACATTCTATCTAGTATTCCCTATAGAATTAACTCAGTGTATTTGTTTATTGAAAATACATATTATAATGTAAGAATATATACAAGTAGTAGAATATTTAAGTAAATAAAATAAAATTATATATTAAAACTCTTTTATTATCTAGCAATAAGCACATTTATTTTATCATATAATAGTGCTAATATGTAGCAGATATCTTAATAAATGAAATTGAAGTAAAAACTTTTATAAACTTGATGAATTTCAGTAGCAATGGCTAGTTTTAAATATAATATGTCCATAGCCTTAGAAATAGTTTCATAATTTCAAGCGCGGTGCGTTCTTTAAGTTGGAAACGGAAAGTTTTTAGTTTGAAGTTGCAATGAAAATATTATACCGACGAATTGGCAGTTTTCGTCTTTATAGAGTATTCTCAGTCAAATCATAAGCTCTGACTGACATCTGCTGCAGGATGTGCAGAAATAATGTTGCCTTTTAATAACCTATTCTTCCTTCTTCGTTCATTAAGAGCCTTGAGACTACATTTTGGTCGAAACAACTATATTTATTACATTGTCATCTTCATAGCGAACCCATGGAATGCTAAGAAGTCCCAATATGAACAATTACATCTATGCCAAAATAACATCTGCGTCAGTTTTTATACGCTGACGACCATCTAGAAAAAATTATGAAAGCAGTAAAAACAACTTAATTCGATCGGTTTTTTTATACAAAAGTTAGCTTTTGAAACTAACTGTGCAAAGTTTTAATTTAAACTCTACTGTGGCAAAATGAGAACGCTTTTTTAAATTTCTCCACGATGTTTAACAAAATTCATATTTCTCTATGCACTTATTATTAATAAGTTAGTTTTTTTATATTTTTTGCATCTTCTATTCCATTTATTAGTTAGTGTTGTCACTCATTAAAATAACAGAAAAGCAACATACGAGACACTAACGTAATTGAGACTATAAGTCTCAGTCAAGTATTAAGTAATAGAAATGAAAAAGTGAAAAAGAAGTGGGAATGTAGGACTGATTATTTATAAAAAGTCTAGACTCAATAAAATAAGTGTAAAAATAAGTAAAATAACAACAACAAAATATTTAATTCGCAATGTTTCAAATTTATCACTTTGTATCAAAAGAAGAACTAAGGAACATAATAAAAAATAAAAAAAAAATTAAATCAGCTCTACACTGTATCAGTAGCGAGCTGTATTTGTAGCGAGTAGGCAGAGGAAATCTAGTGTTAAGACACTCCATTTTCACTTTGCACCAAATTCTGGAGGCATTGCGTGTTGAATGGCAAAGCTCAACGCAACCTAGTGCCGCTGCGCCACGACTGGCCAACTCCATTTTGTACGGACTTTCTCCGGTGGTTAATTCTTTTGTTCTCATGTACTTCATGGTCTTAATATGAGATGTATCCGTAATATATAAGAGAGAGGAAGTAAAAATATTTTTAATATCTCCCGAGTGATTGAATCCACAACCGTCTCAAGTGCAGTCAGACGTTAAATGTTGATCCACTACGCCACAACAGTTAATACAAGGTGGAATGAAAATATTAATTTACTTACTTTTGTCATAATCTCAAACGAATTCATATAAAATATAATAAGTAGTTTCTATTTTAGTATTGAATATATTGATATTGTGGCAACATCGTTTACAATACTATTTGCATATTCCACCCATGATTGAAACTTGCAGGTGCAGCAGGTGGCAGGCAGAGAGAATCTTATATTAAGACATTCTATTCTCAGTTTTCTACAACAATTCGAGGCACTGCGAGGTGAGTTGCATCTCAACGTCACGGTTTGTGTTACGGGAGTGGGGAAATAAATTAAATTTAACATAATTATATATAAAATAACATAATTATTGAGCGGATATCAACAGGGTGTGACAAGGGTCCAAGTCAACCGTGGCTAGGGCTCCAGAGAGAGGACCTCCTCACAATACGCGTAGCCTCAAGTAAAATAAATCACCTCTTAAGACGGTCGAGGATTTTCGCTATTAAACTTGCTATTAAATGGTTGTGTTTTATTATATGTCTAGGTACATTTAATAATTGACATTTTTGTTTGACGGTTGCTAGGGTTTTATCTTTATTAGTAACTAGCAGCCCACCTGCGGCGTCGCCCGCTTTAACAACATGATTATTGTTTTGATAAATAGAATTGATTGACAATTATAATGACTTCTAATATGATTTTTTTACTACATTATCGTAATTTCTATAAGAATTTTTGATTATTTGGAATTAAAAAATACGACCATTGTTGATATTTGATATATACAAAATATACATAAAGTTAATATAAAGTTAATATTTTTTATACGTATATATTTTTGTAACATTACGTTGTTTTTACCTATATAATGTACTTCTTATCATAATTCTAAAACTCTGTTAAATGTGCTGATGTCAGTGAATAATTTAAATTACTCTTTCAGAAACAGCCTTAAATATTAAATTATTATAAATATATTATTGAAGAATTCATAATATTCTTAGAAAAATAACTGTAATGATTGCATATTAATTCCTGTACAGTTTTTAAATTAGTGACATATATTAATTATTAGCTAAATGTACAATTGGTAAATATGTAGTTATTACAGAGTACACGTAGAAAGGCTGTTTTTAGGCATTTTTGTATAGATTTATTTCAAACGAACAAAGGAACCGAAGAATCTATGTATTTACTTAATATTTCTTTGAATCAAATCGGTCTTTATTTCTATGTTGTATTAGTTACGACTTAAACTTAATTGGTACGATTTATGAAGGCAATCTCCACTAACAATTCAGTTTTGTTTACTTTATTGTATAAAATATTGTATAATAGTGCTTCAAAAATATATATTTTTATCAACAGTCATATAACCAAGACGTTTCGAATGTCAAGAAAGAATCTTTGGCCAAGAATCTTACCAGCGCGATTGCTATATAACATTCGCAGGCAAACTAATGCCTTGAGTTCATTCAAATGACGATAACTTTTTTTTAATGAACCGATTTTGATGGACCAAAGTTTAGTAGTTAAGTTGAGTTAAAACAAAGCAATTGGTGAAACTTTTAAATAAATCGGTTCAGTACTTTTAGAGAAAAATGCGGACATACATATCGACAGACAGATAGACAGACAAGAAATTAAAAAAATATATTTTTGCTTTCCATTAATCTTTTTAAGTGTCCCTCTATCCATTTCAGTCAAAATTACTAAATTTACAGACAAAATATTTTTACTGTCTTATTATATGTGATGTGATTATTTATATTAATATTTATTTTATTTATTTATTTTATTCTTTACGCTTATTATTAAGACATTGGAAAATTCTTATTACTCTCAAGAACTTTCGATAAGCACGTATTTATTATTTCTTGGACAGGATACAGCGGGAAGTCGCTTGTTATTTCTTCTACCTGATCAAAACCGTAAAAAACCGTAGTAGGTTTTTAATGAGAAGTCTTAAAAATTAAATGTAGCCTAGATTCTGAATCTACCACCAGAGATCCGGACCTAACATCTTTACGGACGGCTTTTTTTGTAGTCGTACATGATAACAGAGGACAAGACCTGGTCTATTTGATATTTAGGATATACAAAGAGAGAAAGCCAGGAACCATTAGTAAAAGCGGCGCGAAATGCCTCGGAGGGAGGCTAGCCAAGGAAGAGGAAACGAGGAAAAAGACCAAAACAGCCGAGACGGGTAAAATCAACGGCTCAAAAATACTCCTCAGTCTACTTAAGCCATAGAAGTATTTGTTCAGGAAGGGTAAACCATTAAGATCTGATAAAGGACAAGTCACAACATCTGACCTGCCCCCAGCAAGCTAACACAAGCAGCATATGCACAACGCACTCCTGGAGTAAAAGAAAATAAGTCATTCCTACCAATGTGAATCGTATGAATAAATACGGAAGCAAGACCGAACTTTCACTAAAGTATCTCTGGCTTAGCCCATCAAAATAAACAAAATCAGAAACAATACTTTATAAATCCTTATAGAAATTTAATTACTTGCCTACATTTTATTTATATAAATCCTACCATTCATAAGAAAATAACGAGAAAATTCTTTTACATGGGTTTTAGAATTTTTATTTCTTCAAACTAGTTGAAAGATTAATTATTTTACAGTTGGAAAAATTGAAGTCAATCCTGAAGTTGCTAGGAGTTAGACGTTGAGTGTTGGAAACTTTTATTACGAGAAAAACTAAAACGTGATTTAGTAGACGTCGCTAATATAAGGTGTTGTTATATTCTTTGAATATGTATTATATCTCTAGTTTGAATATAAAAAAATGCATATCTTAACTGCCGTCGGCTGCGGCCTTTTTTTAAAACCTAAAATAGAAAATCACTTTTTTTCCTGTTTTCATAGGAATTTCGAGAAATATTCTTTTGGTCTGTATTACATATATTAGAAATAACAAAAGTAAGTTACATTTAAAATAGTTCTTTATAATAATTTCTTCTTATTGTATCTGTAAATAATATTAATTACAGAAACTGAAAAGTTCATAAAGGATAGATTTTTTTACAATTAGCTAACAGCTCTTCTTTTTTGGTTGTTCACCGTTTCTAACAGTAAATAAATAAAAATCTTGTGTTAATTTGAAGTAATACATAAAACATACATATTTCGATTCACACTTTTTCCCGCACATAAGTAGGCACAAAGAACCTAGAGTCTTTCCGTCCCGTTTTCGTTCCGTTCTACTTCGCTACGCGGCGAATAAAGTTCACAAACATAAATTTGCAGGCACAAACATAGGTTTGCACTCATTTTATATGAAATTAAATACGAATAGAAATTTGTAATATTTTTTTATGTAATGCCTGTAAATTTTTCACCTTCCAATTTTTTCATTAATTTGTATTGTAACTTCTCACTTCGTGCCAAATTTCAACTGTGGGTCCACGGGAAGTACCCTATAGGGTCATGCGCTATATAGATTACTTGGTGAATTTTATACAAACCACAGAGACAACGATGCTTGTATCTTTTGATTGTGTTGGTTTGGTTGCTGGATGTTTTCTGTACGCTAAGGACCTGAATTTTTGATAGTAATTTCAGCTTGATACATCCCCGCTATCGCGAGATAAATAATCTTGACAGATGGACAGACGGACAACAAAGAGTAATAAGAGAGTCCTATAAGAGTTCTGTATTTTCCTTTTGAATATATTTTTATTTTTAAGATACGAAATCTTAAAAATAAAAATATAGGTATACTAATAAACATACAGATATGGTGTTTCTTCCGCATAATAGGCCTGTAATTCATTATTTCATTATATCATATAATTACTTAAGAAAGCGTACAAATAATGTATAAGCATTTAATAATTAACGAAGTACTAATACATCGCGTTCAGTCGGTTATTACAGTAACATTATCCAAATCGTGTCATTAGGCCCGGTTAGTCGTGCTCCGCGCTCGCGTCTCTCATTACCGCGTTTAACAGTGCCACCACTTAATTGCTTAATATCAACAAATATTTACATTTTACTATGTACGTACTAGCGACCCGCCCGCGGTTTCACTCGCTGGAACTGCATTATTATTTATTTAAAATAAAAATAAATAAATAAATGACACACACTTCCGTTTGCCACTTTCCACCAAAGACTCGCGGCACTGCGTGTTGATTTGAACGGAACTCAACACCGCGGTTTGCCTCGTTACTAGAGTAAGGATATGAAAACATTAACCCATTCCATTCCTCCTAGTGGATAACGAACCTACAACAGTCGCGTTTCGAGTCGTACGCTTGTGCCCCTGCGCCACGATGGTCTCGAATAGTATTATTAATTAGTATATAGAATTATTGGGGTCAGTAGTGGCGCAGGGGCACAAGTACGCCCAAGTTTTGGGCTCAAGGAAATAAAATATTTAATATTTTTCCTTGTTCCCTCTAAAATCGAATCAAAGCGCGGCATTGCGTTCTTTCACTCAACACGTAATGCCTCCGGAATTCGCGGAAGGTGGGGGGCGGAGTACATTAACACTAGGCTCCCTCTGTCTATCCTGCTACATGCAGGATACGGCGTGATATAGATTTTTTTTTATTAATAATATGTATTTTACAACATTTATTTTCTTACGTTCATCACATATTAAAAATAAATATACCAATTTGAATTATTAAACTATTTTGCAACTACATAATCGGACTGAATGATTTAATAATTGACTTTTAAAAGGATGCATTTATATCCCGATGGATTTAATATTTTTTATGGTTTTATTTAAGATAATAAATTTGAACAAAGTACATTTATTTTAGCACTAGCAGCCCCTACGCGGCTTTGCCCGCTTAAATTTATAATTATATTATATCAAAATGTTACAATATGTTTACTCAAATTGTAGTCCATGTATTATTATGATGTATATAATTCATGCATCAGTGCATGAAAAAAAAGCATTGAGTTTAAGTAATATACATAAATTCCACACTAACATCACATTAGTATCGACAGTATATCCGCGCCAAGTCCTAGTCTGTCAATAGTAATTAAATTAAAAAACCTCATGATACATCTTAATACATACAACAAGCGAGTCAATCAAAACTTCGCCCGCTAAAACTTTTTGTTATATGATAGCTAAATTATGATGGTGGTGATCTATAATCTATGTTACTGAAGAAACTCTTCTTCTAAATCCGGTCAGTATATACATGTAATATAATTTAAGTGTATTTCGGGAAAATTGATTGGATTCTTATTATATTTTTTTAATATTGTATTTGTTTTTGCTCGCAAAAAATGTCCATAACCTCCTCTACCCGACTTGGAAAGCTTCATAAAAGTCAGTTTAACTTTTCCAAAGATTTGACCGGACAAACCGACATATAGACAAAATTTTTAAAAATGTTTGTTTTGTGTGTTGTTTCAGTTTAATTATTATACGCACTTAAAAACACGGTTATTTTGAAATCACAGACAGACATTTTATTTTATTTTATTAATTCTTTTTCTGTATCCCGCATGGAGCAGGTTAAGTAGAGGAAGCCTAGTGCTAAGACACTGTCAACACGCAAGAGGCATAGTGTGCTGAGTGGCAAAACTCAACGCCACGCTTTGCCTTTGATAAAATGAAAATTTTAAAGATTTAATTTTCTCGAGTGGGAATTGATCCTACAACCTGTCTGGTGGATTGGCCTCATGAATTTTTATTAATTTGTTATAATTACATTATTAATTAATTCCTATAATTAAGCTAAGCTATTACCGCCATTATAATCTTCATCATATTTTCCAGATCTTTAATTTAACTGGTATTGTTCTTATAGTGGTTGGTGGAAATTATTCTTCATGCTTAACAACTTCTATAACGGGCGCATTTATTTATTTCTTATACTTCAGTTGGACCACGGCGGTTTTTCATCAGGTGTAGAAGTCTTCAAACCCAAATACAGCCTAGATTCTGCCTGTTATAGCCTAATCTACAGGCACTCCTTCTTCCATTTTCCGTCCACTTCTCAAGACTTTTTATATTGAGTGGCAGAGCTCAACGCTGCGCTTTGTCTCCCAGAGCAGGGAAATGAAAATAATTTCAACATAATAAATTCTCCCGACTGAGGATGGAACTCAACACCGTCGCGTTTACAGCCAGACACAGCCCCGCCACGATTTTTTTTTTTTATGGGGGGAAATCCTCATGGACTACCTCCGTCTAGGGAAAAGACGGAGGGCGTTGTCCGCCCTTCTCCTGCGTCCTGTGCGCCTTCTGCGGCCGGAGAAGGGAGCAAAGATCTCCCTCTCTCTTTCCGCAGTTTCCTTCTGCGACATCACGTCCTCGCAGAAGGACGCTACCGCGTCCCAAGATTCTGCGCTACCAACCATCCTCCGCACTACAGCAGGCAGCGACAGATCGCTCCCTACTTCATTTGTGAGGACACGGCGCTGCTCCTTCCAAGCTACACACTCGGCGAGCGTGTGTTGCGCCGTGTCCTCCCCGCAATGGACGCAGTGGTGGCACCGAGCGTCTGGCTCTCTGTCTATACGGCACAGGTACTTGCCGAAGCAGCCGTGCCCCGACAGCACCTGCGTCACCCTAAACGACAGGGAGCCGTGTCTTCTCCCGAGCCAGTCCTCGAGTACTGGCCGGATCGCCTCGACGGTATTGAGGCCGGCGGTAGGGCGCAGAGGCCTATGCCGCCATTCTGCCACCAGAACCTGACGGAGCTTCTCTCGGCGTAGCGCGATCTGCCGCTGTACCGGGCTCGAGCCCCGTGTCCGCTCTTCCTCACGCCATCGATATAATGACGCGAGTACTTTCGCCTCTAGGTCCCATGGCGGGGATCCGGCCAAAACGCAAGCCGCCTCGTAGGAAATCGTGCGATACCCGCGAACGACTCTGACGGCCATCGCCCTTTGCGGTTTGCGCAGAATGGCGAGAGTGCCGGCCGTCATGTCCATCGCCCACACAGGAGCTCCATACAGGGCCATGGAACGCACGATTCCTACATACAACCGCCTACAGTCGGCGCTCGGGCCCCCTAAGTTGGGAAGCAACTTTGAAAGCGCGCCCGTTGCACCCATCAACTTGGGCGCCAGCCGCCGGAAGTGTGGCCCGAATTCCCATCGACTGTCGAGCACCAATCCCAGATATTTCATGGTGGATTCGATAGCTATCCGGGCCCCGCTGACCACGATGTGTGATCCCGGCGCCGGGGCACGTCGGGGGCCATGAAATACCATGGCCTCCGACTTGCTTAGGGCCACCTCCAGTCCCAGGCAACGGACGCGGTTCACCACCTGTGACACCGCAGCCGTGGCTATCAACATCGCTTCCCTATGCGAGCTCCCCCGGGCAGTTACAAGCGTGTCGTCCGCATAACACGTCAAGTCGGCGCCCGACGGGAGTAAAGCCCCGCCACGATGACCTAACATGAGTAAAAAATGTTCTTTAAATATATATATAAATATAAAATAAAACAATATTAAAACAATATTATTATAATTCTTAGCCTTTCCGAGTCAGATTTGATCATGCTATAATTGTATACATTAATAAGATTCACCAAATTCCGCTACGGTACCATAAATTTTCTTGTTTTTATATATATAAGTTTATATAAGTTATACATATATACAGATTTAAGAAAACAGGAGAAACGAAATCGTAATAATAAGAATATTATTTTCTTTTGTAAAATCATATGATTACGCTTGATCATCATCAAGCTCCGTCAGATACTATGATTAAGCTTGATTATCATCAACAATATCGACATCAACAATAGCGACATCACACATTAACAACATGTAATGTTAAATATGGGTAAGGTATTCATATATTACATATTACACAAACAATTGCTTCATTGTCTCGAATACTTATTCGGTTTTACCATCTCCCTTTAACTAAAATTCACAATAAAAAATCAAATCATGATCGATGGTCAAGTGATATATACTGTAGAAATGTCCAGGAATGGAGCTAAATTTGCTTTTGCCAACTTTTTGTAGATAATTAATTATACGTTTTATAGGTACAGTTCGCGAGACTTAAGCTGACATTTACAGTTGTGTGAGTAAAATCAATAAACAAAAGTTCTACGCCGGACATTCTCATAATTTGCACTCTTCTATCGCGCGAGGCGTCTGTCGAGGGTTGCTTTTATACTTTTTTTACTGTTTCTTATACCGATCTCGGCATATATAATAAATCGAAAACAAAAATAAAATATTAAGAATTAAATATATGACGCTGCTATATATAGAGGTACAGGCCGATTGTCATAAAGTAGCATAGACCGGTTGAGATCAACCAATTGACGTTATACCTACATTGTTCTATATGTACGCATTTCTTTCTCCAAATAGCTTTTACTCTACAAGTCTACAGAGTTATCCCCTATCTAAAATCAAATAATTAATAAATAAATATAACAAGCGAGTTAGATGCAACGGTACATAGTCTGACTGTAAATGCGACGATTATGAGTTTGATTCCCATTCGGAAACACATATTATTTTCATTCCTTCGCTCTTGTAACAAGATAAAACAAGCTTCAAAGTGATGTTGATGCTATTGTAAAGTGGTGTCAGCACAACCATATGGAACTAAATGCGAGTAAATGTTTTCATATAAAGCTGACGAGAAAAAAACAAATACTTGAGACTACATACTCAGTTGCAGGAATAGCCTTAAGGGAGGTCAGTGAAATATGTGATCTTGGCGTTACAGTTGATAGTAAGTTAACTTTTTCAAATCATGTAAATAACATAGTAAGTTCTGCTACGTCTACTTTGGGATTTGTGTTGAGGTGTTCCAGGGAGCTCAAAAATCCCGTAACGTTAATATCCCTCTATAATTACCTGGTACGCTGTAAACTGGAATACTGCTCTGCAGTATGGTCACCTCATCATAAAAATCATTGCCAGAGAATTGAAAGTGTTCAAAAAAGGTTTATGAAACATCTCAAATATAAAATGAAACTTCCTAAATCTCTTAGCTACGATTTACTCCTGAAAAAATTTGGTTTGACTCCACTGGAGGATCGCCGAACGCTGTTGAACTTGCTTTTTTTTATATAAATTGTTTAACCACGAAATAGATTCACAATATTTAGTCAGCCAGCTTGAATTGTATGTGCCAAATAATATACCGCGTAGGCCGAAGCAATATTTCAATTTAAAATTTTACAGAACTAAGCTAGGAATGAATTCTCCCATACCGACACTCTTGTGTCAGTATAATAAAATAGCCACTACCATAGACGATTTGGATGTTGCGTACGACGCCTTTGGAAGTTTTAGACGAAAAATTTGCAAATGCTTACAAGGCTCTTGACTCACTCTCTAGTTTTGCTTGTTTGTCTCTTGCTTTTTATTATTATATTGTTATTTTATTTTCCATTATCTCGTTCCGTTAATTTGTTGTTCAGTTATAATGTTTGTCGTTTTGTATAGCTCTTATGTGTTGTTAAATACCATTAGTTTGTTTTTTTTTTTTTTTTTCTCTTTCTCATGTAATAATAAAATTTTATTTAAAAGTTATTTTAAAGATATTAAGAAAAATGTAAATTAACAAAAAAGTATACTATTGGCGCATGTTGTGTCTACCTGTAAAGGGAATAACACTTAGCAATGTATTTTTTTTTTATTATTATTTTATATTCATGTACTGTGTGTATTCTGTTGGTGGACCTTATAAATAAATAAATAAATAAATAAATAAAGTGTGAGATTGAGCTTCGTCACTCAACACGCAATATCTTGAAAATTAGGTAGAAAGTGGGCAACGGAGTGTCTTAAAGTGTTAAGAGAAAACTTAGTGAAGTTTTCTCTACCTAGCCTCCTTCTATAATATATATGGTATACAGCAAGAAACACACATAAAGTTGGTCAAGTAACATGCTATACAGTAGGTATACTCGTACACTATAGCGCGGTACAGTACGCGCGGCGCGCGCTTCCCGCGGCAGTCGCTCGACGTCCGTCGCACAGCTTGGACCGCAGCATCCCCTTACAGCGTGTTGATTCTTTGATCTTGTGACGTGTTGCAAAAATTATATATAAAATAATATGATGGTGGTTTACTGTGTGAGTGTGTGAAATTCGGGGCTGCGTCGGAGAGCCGGCACCGCTCGAGGTATGTCACATGCGGAGTGATTTAACTCTTTGTTATGTAGTCTAGTTAAGAAACGTTTAGGACATTGGTATAAATTATAGTTGAAATAGTTATTTTTCTATTGATAATAGGTGCAATTTCTTGTGTGCAAGTTGTTAAAAAATGTTGTTGGGGAATGAAATGACTTCGATAACTACGCAATAGTTACCTATAACATGAATTGGGAAAATTTAAAAGTTCTCAAATAACTATAACTATTAACGTTCTAATTCCACAATTAACTTACTCATATTTCATAGAGCAAGTATATATATCTCCAGCTGTAAGCTCTACGGGACGTGAGCGCTCTGTCCGTAGTAAATCTTCACAAAACTGTAAATTCTGACCCGAAAGCACTTTGACGCTACGTTTAATTCACTCTCTTTGATAATACATTTGTTTAATTAAAATCTACTTTCAGTTTTCTCATATTATTTAATTTAATTCCGTGTATTTGAAGCGTTTCATATTATAACGCCGTAGAACAACGGAATGAGCTTTCATTGAATATAAGTATTTCACTTAATAAAATGTGTTCAATCAAAACATAATTACGGTTTACGAGTACGTTGCTTTTAATTGACAGGGCTTTTAAATTATAATACTTTAGTAAATGTTCACTATTTATTCAATTAAAATACAATTTTATGTTTTATTAATAATACGGGGCTTTTATAATAGAATAGTTTAATTAGTTATTCAACATAATCTATGTATACCGAAGTACAGTTAAAATTAATTTAAACAAAGTAAATTGACATTTAAATACATTTCACGTTGGGAAAAAAAATTGCACTTACATCTTTTTTAGATAAATATATTATACAATATCCATCTTTATACTTACGTATTGACTTTGATGACGACTACGAGCATATGTACGAGTATAGACCGTCGTGGCTCAGTTGCAAGCGTGTGACTGTAAACACGACGGTTGTGGTTTCGATATCAGCGGAAAATGGGGAACGGAAGTGTCTTTATGAGAACGGAGTGTCTTAATACTAAGTTCCCAGATCCATTTGCCTACCATGATAGGTGCAGGATACAGCATGAAGTTAAAAAATAACTTTTTAACTAAAGCACGAAGATATTTACAATATCACCGAAATAAGGGATTGCGTGTGTAATATACAGTATATATTTTACGATGTCATACAATCGTACATTTTTTAAATTAGAGCTCGATTAGAAACTAACTAAATACATCTGCAATTTAAATAACTAAAAGAAATTGAACATGGCGTTATTTCGACATTGTTAAGAACAATGTTTCTTATAATTATATAGACATATAAAATTGTAGCATTATATAAAAATCTATAAATATACCTACACCTATATATACTCGTATATGTATACAACAAAGCTAGATATATCAAATTGCTCTTCCAATGCATTCTAAGAGTATATCTAAAATTTATAATGAAATATGTTTTTAATATTTCAAAATCTAGGTTATATTAAAAATAGGTTAATGAGATGTCATTATTTTTATAGAAATCCTGCAGGATATATCATTTTTATAGTATTCATTTTTAAATTATTCCTTTTTCTTTTTTATTTTATGTATATCCTACGCTCCGTATGGCCCGCCCGCATAATATCTTCGTTATATTTTTTCGACTCTCCACTTTACTTTAGAAAATTAGACATTTTTTTTATATCGTTTCAAATTCATGCGGGATAGCTATTGTAAGTAGTAAAATTAAACATTTTATATTGAAAAAAACCTATGTACAGTTCGTGCTTGCTATTGTCAGCATACAATGCCTTGCAAGTCTGTGGTAGCTTCGTATTCACGAACTTATCATCATCAACTTAATATATTATATTAATAGATGATGATTGTTTTATATATATTTTATTATTTTAACTCAAAATATATGCACAAAGGCAACTTTGATTTTAATCATTTGACTGTCGTATTGTATATTTGAATAACCGTCGCTGTACGTTTTAATTGAGTGGGCTTAACTAGCTTACGTTCGAAAGCTCCTAACAAAGCTTTCTGTGATAGTCACTCACTAAATACAATGTTATTGTAACTTTTAGATATATAAATGAGACCAGTGTGTATGTAAACGCCACAGGTTGTGGGTTCGATTGCCACTCGAGGAAAATAAATATTTAATATTTTCTATTCTTCACTCTCGTGTCGAAGCAATGAGTTTCGGTACTCAACACGCAATGCCTCTAGGATTCGGTTGAAAGTGGGGAACGGAGTATCTTAAAATTAGAGTCCCTCAGCCTACTCTGCTACATGCAGAATACAGCGTGAAGCTGAAAAAAACATTTAAGTTAAATTTACTTAAATGTTCTTTTTTATAATTAAACTTATTATAGAATAAGTATTATTAAATACGTTAGGCCTCAGCTAAAGGTATATTATATATAAGTAAAATTGTTTCGTAGGTTCATTTATTTAGTACTTTTCAGAAATAGTTAGTTATAAGAATTTGTACTTTGTAATTCAAAAGAAATTTGTGAAATTACTTTCATTTGATGCTATGTAATTTTGACATTTCTCACGTCTTATTCCACAAAAGAAATATAAATTACTTTTTTAAAACCTAAGTTTAGCCCTTACACCAATGTTTTTCTGTCTGATCATTTTTCTTCTTTTGTATTAAATCTTGTTGTGTAATAAAGTCTTAAATAAAATAAATAAATAAGTTTAGTGATATTATCACTTGTATAGTTCCCAGGAGGAGCCTGTTCAAATCCGGCTACAGTCAAATCATATACGTTTTCAAAAAAAATATGATGATTTTATAATTAAAATATAGAAAAAAGCTTTAAAGTTGACAATATATAGTAGAGTATATTATATTTTACGGCTTAAATTTGAACATTTTGATATATGGTGGTGCAGTTTAGACGTGACTAACTAAACACGACGCAGTGATTGATGAATTACTGATGATAGAGATGATTGAATGGTGAACATTTACATTTATAACATAGACAGTTCTACGGTTCGCTGAAACAGAGCGTTATAAGATCGTGGAGGGCTATATTATGACTTGTTAAAGAAGGCACTTCTAGTCTTCTAGGCGCTTTTATATGTTATAGACTAGAGGGCGCGCGCGGCTTCGCCCGCTTATTAGGAGTGAATTCTAAAAAAAACACGAAACACGTGTTCAATAAAATATTTTTAACAGTCTGAATTTAAATTTTTATAAAAATCGGTGGCGATTTAAAGATTTTTCCATATGAACTTTCAACCCCTTATTTGAACCCTTAGGGGGTGAATTCTTAAAAACCATGAAATACGTGTTCAACGAAATATTTTTAAGAGTCTGGATTTAAAATTTTATAAGAATCGGTACAGATTAATTTTTTTTTCCATACAAACTTTCAACTCCTATTTCATCCCTTTAGGGTTAAAATTTTTCAAATTTCCTTCTTAGTGGATGTCCAGAATATGAAAATAAGCATCTGCCCAAATTTCACGTTTCTACCATCAGCGGCTACGGCTCTGCGTGCGTCTTACCTCAGTCAGTCAGCACAAGTACTTTTATATATATAGATTAATATTGAGATTGAGGCTATCAAGGCGCAGCGGAACAGTCTGACTGCAGATGAAGTTCGTGGATTCAATTCTATATAATTCAGTGGAATAAATTATTTACATTTCTTAGCTCTGGTAAAAAAGTACATTAATATAAGGTATTTTATTTATCATCATATTCATTCAATAATTTAAGCGGGCGAAGCTGTAAGCGGTTCGCTGGTAATTTTATATATAACAAAAAGAGTGAAAGTAAAAGAACAAAGAGTGACTTATCACATACATTTTATATTTCTCTCTCACTAAACTTTTTCAGCTTCCTTTTCTAAAATGTAAGTTTTGCGATTTAAAATATTAAAAATTTTCATATTGTTTGTATTGTATATAAAATATCTAATAAAAGTGAAATGTAGTTAAGTTTATTTTAACATTATTCATAATATTCAATTATTTAAGTAAATAATATAAGTAACAGAGGCCAGTCGTGGCCCTGGGGTACAAGCATGCGACTGTAAAGGTGACAGGTTGTGGGTTCGATTACTACTCGAGGAAATCAAATATTTAGTATTTTCTTTTGTTCGCTCCGGTAACGAGGCAAATCGGCATCGTGTTCCGCAATTCAACACGGAATGCCTGCACAATTCAGCGGAAAGTGGGGAATGGAGGTGTCCTAATGGGTACGGAGTATCATAATACTAGGCTCCTCTGTTATATATGGAATAAAGCGTGAAATTAATAAAAAAATAATAATAAGTAACGAATACAAACAAAATATAATAACTAATGTACAAGCCCCCAACTTAGTAATCTCCGTACTATTTTCCTTAAATAAATCACCTGTTTAATGAAATTTCCTTTGAAATAAATAAATTCCAAATCTAATTTGCGTTATCATTTTGTTTCATTTCTATGATTGCTATTATTGTTTTCTAGAGACTTAACTTTCAAAGTCTCTATATTAAATAGATAATGTAACAACAGTGGTTTACTGTTGCCACTTTGTGCTGTGTGAGTGTATAAATATATAAATGGAAAGTGAGGCCACGACACAGCGTCTGACTGTAAACGCAACTGTTGCTTTTTCGGTTCCCACACGGGGATTGAGTTATTTATATTTGGCCAAGAGGGAACCTAGTGGTGCTTGCTCTGGTAATAAGAGCCTTACACTATATCCCTTGAATAGTAAGGTCAAGCCTATATAAATTTCGATAAATCCTCTCTTAATTCTTCCTTAACCTCCGTAAGGAAGGTTCCTTACATGTCAAATTTTGTGTTATCTATGTTTTTTCGAACGTTGGTTCAAAAAAACTATACGAAAAAGATTTATTTGTAACTTAATATACAAATTTCTGCACATTTATATAAAGTTAAAATAGGTCTTGTATACATACATTAAATAAATGTTATTCATCTTTTCTTTGGGAAACTTTCGCTTTGAATACGAAAGCTGAAGGACCTAAGAGTCATTACTATAATAAAAGAAAAAAGCTCGACATAAAAACTGCTAATGGAGACTAAAACAGGCTCATCCGATTTTATAATTTAAACGAGACTTAGCTCCGGAGATGTTCTGAACAAAGAGTGCTTTTGTAAGACAACACTCACCAAATACGAAGGCATTTCTATATTAAATATTACCTAACAATTGTAAAAAAACGATTTTTATTATGTTAAAACATTTTTGAAGTCAAACTTCTTTATCGACTTATGGAAGAAATATTATAACAGTGTTAAAGAAAAAAAACGTCACACTAAATTGTCACATTTTCTAACACTTTGGACGCTTATATTGCTTTACTTTTCTTTTTAATTTAAAACAATTCATATAATACTTACTTTTTAATTTAAAATAATAATTATTAGTAGAATTCAGGCTTTAAATTTATAATCGATATAACTAATGTTCAGATTCAATGGATCTGATATGTCTGATAAAATAGTAATTAAAGTTAATAATCATCCATGTTCACAAATTAATGGTTGCGCGACTAGTAAGTACTATACTGGGTTGTTTTACACTTCACAAATAAAAAAATATAATTTTACAATATTCATGAAATCTAGAAAACGTATGAAAAAATTACATAGCGCGACACTCAGATCCGCGTCTTGAAAATCTCTATATATTTTTTTAATCATTTTTCTATTCTTAGTAAGGACAGTAACACTTTAAAAACCTGAAAAATATTTAATGTATACTTATTTGTAAATTGAAAAATCAGAGCGTGACTTTGAGGTCTACCTCTCAACACGAAATTGAAATTTGGGACGCCATACTCGCCGCTTAAATATCTTTCTTAGTTGGGAGTCAAACACGCAACCCTCGATAACCATTAAAAATATTGCTAACATCTTAACAACTAATCTATTAAGCTAATTATAATATAAATAATATATTATTTTAATCTAAATCCATTACAATAATATTTGTTACCGATATTGTATTATATTTATTTAATGAACCGATCTACAGATCAACTCAATAATTACACAATAAAAGGTCCAATATATTATGATATCGTGATTATACCGAGTTTATCTCGTTAAGGAACTACTAGCTTCAGAGAGGAAAATATTTTTCTTGATATATTTTTCTTGTATTCGTTAGTCGTACATGATTCGATTTTATAGCAACTAGTATTAGTTTTTGTTTGTAAATGGTAATCTCTGTATGTATGCTCATAGTATATTTAGTGTTCCAATAATTATTAAAGCAGTTTCAAGCTGCCCGCAGTCTACTGATAGATGGAAATTTTGTTAGATACTAGAGTCGAATATGAAATGTGAATAAATGAGCAGAAAGTAAAGAGTACACTTTTAAATGATATCACAGTTTACTATATTTTCACGAAACATAGAAAATAGTGAACCTTGTGTTCCTGTATGGGAGTGATTAATCACTGTCTAATAGACACTATCGTTTTATTGTAAGAATTTATTAGTTATTGGAAATCTGAGCTCTATAATTTGTCTTAGGGAGAGTTGCTTAAAAAAAAAATATTTTCTAAAGCTAGGTTTTAACTATTATATATATCACAAATCAATTCTTTAAATATAGAACATAATGTTTTGTTGTAACTTTTGATTTTTATATAAAAACATCTATGTTACAGTGAAGAAAAAGTGGTATTTCACTAAGTTTCTCTGTCACTATCATTTAGTGAGATTCATGATAATTCCTTCAATTATTTTTCAATTTTATCGAAATATATTATAATCATAAATGTGATCAAATATGACATTTGTTCAAAATGAATACGCGCTGGTGATGTGAATATCAAAAACAGAGCAACAAAAATAGCTGTAATTATTTATTAATTTTCTCCGTATATTTTCATATATTAAGCATTTTTTCTAATATGTATAAAGCGCTATAAAGTTGTTTAATATAATATATTGTTTTTTTGATATGGACATTCCGTTTAAAAATATAGCAACATTTAACAAGAAAGTTGAAATTTGATATGTAAAGAGTGACTTAAATTTGAGAGTGAAGGGGAGCACTACGACAGGATTGTTCGAATAATGTCAACACAAGCAAAATTGTAAATTACCAGTACTATAGACTATCTTACATTATAATTATCTCCAAAAACAAATACCTTCTGAAACTATAACAACAACAGCAATATCGCAAAATTCGAAAGGACGAATATTAATAAATGTATAAATCCAATGATAAGATCCAATTGCCATATGTTAGTCCTTCACGTACCTAGTACTTTACTTTTGATGATAATACTATAAAGGTAGAGTCGCTGTTAGCCTTTTGTATGTTATATTTAATATGGTTTTGAAGTTAGCTTTGCTCTGAGAAGTTTCTAACAAGTTGTTTCGTAAAAAAAGAAATAGAACGCTAATATTTTAGCTGTATTCGTGTTATCATCAAGGACTGTAAGAGGAGTCGTGTGACCTAATTGTCAACAAATACCAATAACCATAATAAGCAAATTATATACTTATAAATAAATAGTATATCACTTATAAATCAATAACTATATAATTTCGGAAAAAAACCTGTCATTTTAAAAGAAAAAAAAGCAGTTTCTCATATTTTCCCCCATAAAAGGTAGGTAAAGGGAACGTCATGTTAAAATAGTTACTTTCAACTAAATTTTTGAAAATTTGCGTGTCAAGTGGCGGATCTCAACGCCGGGATTTATCTACCAGACAACATTTTACAGTATACAACATATTTAGTTACTTAATATTTCTAAATTTACAGATCAGGTTTTTGTTTTATAAATAATTTATGTCGAATTGATGAGTCTATATTTACATTAGTTAAATAAGAATATGATATGTTATATTTAAAATATCAAAATCCTCGTTTACACAAAGGTAATATTTAGTCAGGTCGTTCGGTATATTGAACAATATTTAAGGGATAAATAAAAATATGTAGAGGTCTATCTGGAGACACCAAAATTTTGTATATCCAAATATCATATATTATTTTATTTTAGCTGAGGTCAGTCGTGGCACAGGAGCACCAGCGTGCTACTGTAAACGCGACAGGTTGTGTGTTCGATTCCCACTCAAGGAAATAATAAATAATTCCATTTCTTCGCTCTGTTATCGAGGCAAAGTCGGCGTTGAATTCCGCTACTTAACAAGTAATACCTCCAAAACTCGTGAAAAAATGGGAAATGGCATGTCTTAACGCTAGGTTCCCTTTACCTTCCCTGCTGTATGCAGGAGACAGCGGGAAGCTAAAAACAAGATAATTAGTTCTGCGATGCTCGTAGTCCAGAACCACACAGATATCTAAATATAAATGTGTAAACTTTTCACCAAAAGTGAACGTAATCTTTAAGTCTATAAGTATGTCTACATTTTTTCTTATACTAGTAATACTTCATACATTCTGAGCTCGCCTTGTCCTCGAACTGTCGTGAAGTAAGCCTGGTCGCCCTAACTCATCCCGAACACCCTTTTTCGCGTGATATAAATATTATTTACACCAAAACTCGCCGCCTTCCCATTATACGAGGAGGTACGTCTACTGTAGCGACACTATTGCGTCGGTTTCTAAATATTTAAAGAGATAAGCAAAATGCTTGGACCATTAACCTTACCTTTCTTCCGGGGAAAGGAAATGTAAGGTGGTATCTTGACTGAGGGTCCTTGTATTAAATCATGTGTGCTTTATGTTTTAAATAAATTTATATATTAAATCAAAATATACAAATTTATTTAAAACATAAAGTACACATGATTTATATTTTTATAAATATCCTAGTAACATTATAAATGTAAAACTCTATGAGTAGTTTATATATTAGAATAGCACATAGGCTACAATTTAAATATATATTATAGCACTGAGGGGAGGGTCGTTAGTAGTGTATAAATAACTTAACCCTAGAAAGATAAAATCTGCGTCTAATTTATAAATATTGCTCTCTCTTTGTAAATATCGGGAATCCATCGTTGTGCAATAAGGACATCTCATTGGTAGCTAGAAGCTCGTGAGGCGTATGTATCATTAAGACAAGTATCACCGATATTACTATGTTTCCGACTATGTGAGTCAAAATGACGCATGACTATCTTTTACGTGACTTTTAATATTTTAATTGGAGAATTTTTAAATGTTTTTGTCTTTTAATTCTTGATATCTTATTTTTTTTATACACTTTAATACTTAAACATATTATGGACTACAGTACATGTGCATAGTTTTGTTTTGAGTTCGTTGTTTTGTTTTGATTGTTTACTTTTTCTCCTATAAATCAAAACCAATTAATACGTTACTAATATTTAATATCTTATGATGATGATGATGAGCATAAAACTGAAGTTAAATGCCGAGTGGATAGAGTAGACCCAATTTATTATCTATGAACTGTAAGAAGAAAACAAATAAGCATTATTTATGAAATTTTAATTGGCCGCAAAAATATTTATATTATTTACTGCTAGAATATTTGAAGCAAAGGCAAAAAAGCCAAAAAGTTCCAAAAAACTATGAAAATGTACACTATAGAACTGTCATCAGCATTTATGCACAAGCGTTTAAAAGCTAAGCCTACTTTGGAGACATTATGTGTCGATGAGATTTCTAATATGTTGCCAAAATACGTGCCTCGTACTTCGGAACACAACACTGTAGTTACTCATTGTATTTATTGCCTCAATAAAATAGAGCGAAAATCAAACACAAGATGGAAACAATGCAAAAAAAAGTAATTTTGCGGAGAGAATAAAATTGATATTTACCAAAGATGTTTCTGGCTGACTTTTATTAGTATGTAATATATTCTAATATTCTTTTTACAATACAAAGTTATAATTATTTCATATAGTATACTTGAACCTCTCTTACAAATTAAGTTTTTCTTAATTTGTAAGAGAGGTTCAAGGATATATTTTTTTATTTTAAATTAATTATACGTATATTTTATTACTTGTACGTGTAATATATAATAACGGATATTTTATTCAATATGATAAATATGTCCCGATCTATGGTCAAATACGTCAAAAAATGTACGTCAAAATTACACAACACAATCTTTTATGAACATAAAAATATGTTATATATCTTTGTAGAGTTAATATAAAACATGTACATAAGGTATAGTAGGATATTTCGCTATTCAACACGCAATGTCTCGAAAATGGGAAATGGAGTGTCTTAACACTAGCTTCTCTCTATCTTCTTGCTCAGATTATTTTCATTCCCTCGGTCCGCTAATAAGACAAAGCGCGGCGTTGAATTCCGCTGCTCAACTCGCTAAATTTCGAAAATTGGGCACAGAATGGGAATAGAGTGTTATGCCGCTTGATTCCCTCTATCTACCCTGCTATATACGGGATACAACGTGAAGCTAAAAACATATTCCGAAGGTTAAAGTATCTGTTTCTTTAGATAGTATATTTTAAACATTTACGACAATTTTAATACTGTTAGTATTCATAATTTACCCGTACTTTGAATGAGAAACGCGAGATAAAAATAGAAATAAAAATTATGAAAGTTGTGGACGTGTACCGTAACATTTATTTTAAAGGGCACTTGAACGAAATATATTTTGAAAAACGTAGAATTATTTCTCTAAAATAACACTGAGTACTGAGATTTGTTTACTAATGATACCGATGAAATATAATCTAGGGAATATCTTACTATTCAAGTTACAGGTTCGATACCCGCTCAGAACATTTCTTTTAGCTTCTCGCTGTATCCCGCATATGGAAAGAGTAGATAGAGAGAACTCAGCTACAAGGACCATCCGTTACCTTTACCTTCTTTTCACGTAAATTTCGAGACATTGCGTTTTGAATAACAGTAATAGTCTTGTTATCAGAGCATCTAAATAAGAATAATTGACGTTTGAGTCGGAAATGAATACTGTCAATCGCTGTATTGACGGCGGAAAAGATTCACAAAAGTCGCTTAACATAAAATATTTGTGTATCCTTATGTCCTCCTCCCGTACTCTGTTTCGCAAGTTATAAAACGGCGCTAGATTCCACCACTTGGAATAGAACGACGTTACGGGGAATTCCATTAAAAATAAATATTTGAATTTATATTGAATCGATCTTAGTAATATATATAAATTGACATGTAGGTAGGTTAGGGAGTATAAGGGAGTACTAAGAGAAAATTTCTAGAAAGAAAAAAAAGCAGAATTTTTCATTTTACATGATAAAGTTAACACAAACAAACGGCGGACGACTAGTGGTACATATCTGTTAAAAGAATTATAAAAAACTTTAAGCCCGGAACTTATAAAAAAAGCGTCTAGGAACACTTTTCTCTAATATAGAACTTTCAGGCCGGGAACTAATGTTACTTAATCTACTTTCATTGTTCGGTCACACGTCGGTCTTACTCAAAAGTTTAACGAAATTGAAAGGAAATATCCTTGCAAAGAACAAATGTCCAATATTCTATTATATATAAAGCCCACTCAAGATTGATTTCTATTTTGTATCCCAAATCAATTTCTGTACGCTTTTATTAGGTCAACTTGTAGCTAAGTAATAAATGTATTCTCATGAAACTTGGCAGTTATACGAAGCTTAGGTGACGATACAGTAATATGATGTCATCGAGCTGGTCTGATGATGCAGCCTGGATCTGACCTGCTCCGTGCGAGTTCTTTAGCACTTGTAGCATAGATTTAAACATCAATATTAAGAATAGATGCTTTGCTTTGAGTGGAAATTAAATTACGCTGTAATTTGGCACGTATGATATGTGGGACACTAAGATAAGATTTCCAAAATTTCCTACAGAAATTGTAATAATTACATTTTACTTTAAAACGAATATTTTAAAATTCATATTTTCAGAAGACAATAGGTTGCCACAACTAAAAATACTTTTTTCTTCTAAAACAAAAATACCTAGAATATAATTACTGTCTTTAAGCATCTAAAGTAATTCGTTAAACAGTCCCCGACGTCCCGCGCAAAGTTTAAATGGCTATAACACGTCGCGGTATAAATTGGCCAAAGTTTAAAAATATGGGTTTTCTCCAACATTGGTTCCCGTTAAGCGATTCTATAATTTAGAGGCTTATCGCTGCGATCACTGTGAGCCTTGCTTATTGTAATTTTATTTTATTATAAAAACATTTTTTTAGTTACAAAATATATTTAAAAGACGTTTTAGTCACGCTTCTTGAGATTTTCACCTTCTACATATAATACTAGTATATTTAGGCTGTCGTACCGCAGTGGCGCAAATCTCATCTAACATTAAATGCGACGGTTGTAAATGAGTTATTTTTCTATCCTCGCTCTGGTAACAAGACAAAACGCAGCGTTGAGTTCTACTATAAAACACACAATGTCTCGAATATTGGGCGGTGCGTACGGAACGGTCTCAACATGCCTAGTGCTAGTGTTACACCACCCATTGTGAAACTAGATAAGAAGAAAAATATCATCAATCAGAAACAATTGTGCCAAATGTAAAATAGCAAACCCTCTCCCGGTGTAAGCCTCGTCGAGCTCTCACGAACTTTATGAAGCATAAACTGGCGACTTAATAAAACGTAGGCGCGGAGTGTTCCGCAGATGCAAGAACGATTTCATTCCCATCACGTAGCGACGTGATAAACTGTGATATCCGAGACGCCGACTGTTACAGCACGCGGTCGATGGACGGAATCTCTTCTCATTTTCGTACTGGGCTCTATTTATCGTAAAGTCTACCTAAATTTGTGACTCGATTAAGTAATTAGTTAAGTTAGCAACATATTTCTTTATGTTTATGTAAATGCAGTTCTTACATGATTGTAAATATATTTTTTTTAAGATTAATATTTTAACTGCAATATTATGTAAAAAAATCTCATTTGAATCTTGAAAACTTAAATGATCACAACATCATATTAAAAAAATATTTTTTACTTAAAACTTGAACAGTCAAGTAAAATATAATAATGTTAAATTGATCAATGGACCATATAATTCAGCTTCACGCTGTATCCCGCACACAACAGGGTAGGCAAAGGGAACCTGTTAAGACACTCCGTTCCCCACTTTCTGCCGGCTTCTGGAGGCATTGCGTGTTGAGTGGCAGAACTCAACGCCGCGCTTTGCCTCGACACCAGAGCGAAGAAAATGGATATATAAATTTAAGTAAATATTTCATCTCCTGGAGTGGGGATCGAACCCACAACCAGTCGGTTTTACAGTCACACTTTGTGCTACTGCGCCACGACTGGCCATATAATTAATACATACAATTTCTTTTCAATCCCAACTAAATAATTAGCGTCAATTCAATTCAAATTAAATTAATATTTTCAGTTTTATAATATTCAACTTTAAACGCAACAGGTTGTGTTCGATTCCCACTCGTGGAAATGAGATATATAATATTTTGATATTCTCGCTCTGGTAAAGTGGTAAAGCGCAGCGTTGAGTTTCGTCACTGAGCACGCAATACCTCTAGAATTCGGCACAAAGTGGGGAATAGGAGTGTCTTAATGGGAACGGAGTATCTTAACACTAGATTCCCAGGTTTCTACTAAGTGCCGGATACAGCATGAAGCTCAAAAAATTATATTAATATACATATTTTTTCTAAAAAATGAGAACTAAACGAAATTTTGCTGCTAATGCCTTTCTAAATCAGAAACTGAGTTGAACGTAAAAGTTTGTAATTTCATTTGTTACATAAAAGAACAGATTTTTGAGTTTTAATTTTTAAGCTAAGTAAAATTCATCATCATAAAAAGATAATAACTCGAAATATTTTATTTTATATTTTGTACATCTTCATGATTTTTCTCGCAAAATAGGGTTAGCAGATAAAAGTTTGTGTCAAGACACTTCTTTCTCCACTTTTCTCAATTTGGACCAATGAAGCGCGTTGAGTGGCGAAATATAAAGTAGAGCTTTGTCTTTTCAGAACAATAAATGAAAATAATTGGTTTCGATAATGGGGATCGAAGTCACAACCATCGCGATCAACAGTCACACGCTGTCCCCACTGCGCCACGATGGCCTCAGTAAAGTTGTAACAATTTAAAATTGTGTTTGCTTACGTGGAATTGTAATATACAATGAACACATAATTGGCTTGATTAAAGTACTCGTACTTGGACGTTATCCAAAATACATGGGTTCAAATCCTATTACGTTCAGTTATTATACTAAAATTTGAAGTCGTCGTGGAGCAGTGGCGCAGTGGACAGTGTGTGACTGTCGACGCAACGATTGTGGGTTGATTGTGTTCTCCTCCAACCGAAACAATGAATTATTTAACATTTTATTTTGTCGCTCTGGCAAAAAGATAAAGTGCACCGTTGAGTTCCGCCACTTAACACATTATGTCTTGAAAAGTTATCCGGGAAGTGGAGAACAGAGTACCTTAATATTAAGTGTCCTCTGCTCTCCCTGCTATGCGTGGTATATTACAGCGTGGAGCAAAAACTTAATTTTATTCGTAGCTCACTATCCTAACCTATATACTTTACATAGAAACAGGTATTTACATTAAAACCATATTGACTTCCACATTAAGATACATTTAGTTCACTATATTAAAGTTCACTATATCTAGAAATAGTACTAAAAAAAATTTGTTAAGTTCGAGTCGGACTCGCCCAGAGAGGCTTCTGTACTAATTTCGGGATGAAAGTCAACTGGAAGTACATTGTAGACCTTATAAAAGTCTACAAATTTAAGTTTGCGATTAATATGCACTCATTTTGTAGGAAATGAACTACAAATATAAGTTTATAGTGTTGTGACATACATTTAAATTTTCACTTTTCGCAATTTTTCTTCTATCTATGCTACTTGACATTGCTTCGGAGCAAATTTCAAGATTCTGGGAAGTATACCGTAGGTTTTGATTCCCTTGCTTTTTCGTAAACGGCTATATCTTTTGATTGCGTTGGCTTAGAAGTTTGATTTTTTCACAGCTCTTAAGTACAGTAAACCTAAATATTTAACATAATATATAATGTAATATAACATTTCAGCTTGATACCTTTACGTGATGCTGAGGAAAAGATCTTGAGATGGGCGGACAATAAAGTGAACCTATAAGACTTCCCATTTTTCCTTTCAAAGTATAGAACCCTAAAAAAGCACAATAGGTAATTTAAATCCTGAATAATAGAAACGTTAGCAGAACCCGATGTCTAATAAAGTAGTCAGGCCTTAAGCCGCACTAACCTACCGCCCCCAGTTAGCGAGTACCCGCCGCTACCCCGCTGCTGTAATCACGCGCGCACATCGACCTGAGAGTACTCTTATCACATTTGCTTGCTTTGGATGGATGATTGTACATTGGAGTTACTACATGGATCTAGATTTTGTCTGTGTCTAACAATAAGTAGGTAATATGTCTATTATTTTCAAAGTTTAATTTCAAAAATGAAAAATATTTTTTTTAGATAATGTATAACGTCTTAGCGCTTTGAAAACTTAACTTTAAAATTTTATACGTTTTTTTGAAAATCTTCTTGTATAAAACTATATTAGATAATATTTGTTTTCATTCTAGTTCTTTTTTGTGTTTGTACAGAATTTATAAAAAAAAGGAACAATAGCTATATAAAATATATATTATTTACAATTTTTAGTGAACGACCAGAGCCCACAAAACTATCGTTTAAGGTGACTCCTCTATGGGCACGATTTGAGATCCGATACAAATGCCTTGTCTTGCCTTGCCTTGGTAAAGAGTAACTCAATTGAGGATGTGTGCTTCGTGAAGTAAATAGATAAACTTCAGAGTGCAAATAAGAAATGCCTACGCATAGGCTGACAGTTATAGTGGTTGTGGGCACGATAGTCAGCAACACAAAACACGGCGTTGAGTACCGCCACATAACACGTAATATCGGGTAGGCGGAAGGAACTCCTACTCCGAGAAGAAAACCTGTATTAGTTTTATAATATGTCCACTTTTATTACCCAATAAATATCAAAAGTCTTATACAATACATTTTTTTATTTGAACACTAAAATTACATTATTCTGGTAGACAAATTAGTTTATAGTGAAGCTAGTTTACAGTGGATTAATCTCACCAGCTAAGTAGGGCAGTTTTTGTGCAACGGATACGTAATGAAAATACAACCCCATATTGCTTCCCACTGCCCCCTCCGGCCCGTACAGCCCCCCACAGCCCCGTACAGCCCCGTACAGCCCCGTATAGCCCCCGGTATAATCGGGCAAGTGCACTCGGCATTTATCAACAGCGCAATGTTGCGCAATTTTTCACTTCTCCACGTTATAAATGAGTCCAGCTTAATGAGGTTATAAAATTTGTGAAATTATGAACGGATGCGTATAATAATAATGTTGTTATTTACAACAAACTGGCCTGACTGAACACTGAGGTCGTGAGTTCAAATACCGAATAATAAATAGTTAGCATGGTTTTCCACATTTCACTTTTTTAAGCTAATCATTTACACAGTGGCAACAGCCACTCTTTTCTCACCAGATATATTTCGATACCCAATCAATACATATATTATAATTTTACATATATCTGTTGTTGTTATTGTTGTACCGTTACTTACCGTGCGTCATACTTTTGAGACATTACATGTTGAGTGGCGAAACTTAACATAACGTCTTGGCTTGTTACTAGAGCGAAGCTATAAAATTGTATTCCTTTAAATGAGAACCGAACCCACAACGATCGTGCTTACAGATATACGCTCTACCGCTGCTTCACGGCGGCCTAAAAGAAATAAAAAAATGTAAAACAAAAAAAGATAGGCAAGATAATATCATATGCCCAGTAGGCGAGTGACTGCTATACATTTCCCTAAATTCATTTCCAACGCACTTCTATCCCGAGAACATCGTGTTATCTGCACTCCCATCGAAAACAATGTATGACCGCTGGAGTCACGCCGGTCACGTTCACGGCACTGCGGCGTGTCGCGGCGGGCTCGATACTGCGAATTAAAACTACTTTCTAACTCTACGAAACTCGATTATTGTTTGTTATTAATTGGGTTTTCTTTTGTTATAATACTACACAGGTCCTAGATTTGTGCTTTTCTTATAGTTGGTTATATTTTTCATGGCGCAGTTCGACAACATTCATTGTAAAGGCGACGGTTGTGGGTTCAATCCGCACCCGGGGGAATTGATTCTGTTTAAATTATTTTCATTTCCTTGCTCTGGTATACAGCATGGTGTATTAACACTAGATTCTTTCTATTTACCCTGCTTTGCAGGAAAAAGCGAGAAGCTGTTTTTGTTTTTGTGAAGTTTTAAATTTTTCTAGTCTATAATTGTATCCAGCACCCAAAGCGTCTATTTTTGTTATTTTGAAGATTTTAAAAGCCTTTTTTTTGTATAAATATTAAATTTTTGTCACTTTGTTGTATTTAGAATTGATTGGGTGTCAAAACTAACTACCGCTTTGTCTAATCGGAAAAAGTAATAATAAATACTTTAAATATAAGAATATGAAATTGTACAAGTATTTTACACCTATAATCCATTTAAATTTGTGGTATCTACAAGTAAAAATATATAGCAACAGTAGCGAGCGCACTTGTATTACGAACACTTGTTTGTTCAGCTCTCGTCCCTTCACGGCTCTCATCCACTGATCTGTTCGAGAGCGAGCTTACCTTAATTACCTTTATTTAAATTATTCAGTTATTTCAATATCAATCAATCATGTTCAATTATTTAATTTTGATCCGTAAAGCTCGCTCTCGGGAAAAAAGCAAATTTCGTGGGAAATTTGTTGATTTTCCATGTTTCTTTTGGTGTGATTGGCAAATTTTAAAGCCAAATCACGTTTTAGAAACACTTGTAGCGAATAAATAAGTATAATACGCCTACACACTCACTAAGATCTTTTTCGTTATAAATCTTTTTTGCCTTTCTTTCATCACTCATTCTCTCGACGTGTCTTGACCACTTCAGAACGTTCTTCATTCTCATATATATCCTCTTCATGGTGGATGTGGTCAGCTGAATTAACTCCGCATAACCTTCGAAGAGATCGCACCTCCATATCATTCATATTTCTTTTATTTGTCTTCTGACATTAAATACCCATGTTTCGCTGCCGTATAACACCGTCGGTACCAGCACTGCATTGTGTACGGCCAAACGTGCAGCTATGGTGACGTTTCACAATACCATCAGTAAAGCTTAGGCACCGTTAACTCTGTTAACGGTAGCATTATTTTCTTCTTTCCACATCCATGTAGTACTTTCCATCTCTACTACGTATATTTCCCAAATATACCACTTTATTCGCGTGTTCTTATTTCTTAAGTTTAACGCTGATCTTGCATTCCGTCTTTTCTTCATTTCTTTCAAAATTTCATTATCTTACTCGCATTCATCCTTATCTTTCTTATATAGTGGTAACGAATGCCTGCAGCTCGGGTTCTGATATTGCAATGAACACATCTGCGTATAACAAAAATTTACATTCAGATCGAATACTTTCACCATATCATTTTGTTTCACTCTCGATGGCTTTAGCTCTTGGCTTTAACTCCCGATTAGACATCATACCACGGGACATGTCAACTTCAAGGCTCCTCGCCCGCAGACTGCAGCAAGGATCCGCTTACATTGTACCAGGGTAGTATCGTTTTATTTTTTTTTTCTCAAAACCACCTATCCTATTAGACTCTTGGGTGGGTATAATTCGCAATCACTATGTATTTTGTCAGTTGCATACTGTTTATTGAGACCATGATGGGATTATGATAAAGGACTGAACTATCAAATAAATAAAAGATAAAAAGTCAACTTAAGCATATTCATATAATTTTACAGCTTTTCAAAAGTAAAATAAGTCAATAAACAAGTCAATTTATAGTTATTTTATCTTGAAGTAATTAAACTGTAATAATATTATTAATAACAAAATTTAATTTATTATTATGTGAGTAATCAATTATCTACAGATCCAATTACGAGAGAAAATTAAATTTTTAATCATGCCATTTGTATGAATTCATACGAAGTAATTATTTTATCTATTAAACTTAATCGTATAATAGTGAGCTTATATTGAGGTATACATTTCAACTTAAGTAAAATAACTTAATAATAAAACACACCAGTGCTGGTGCAGTTAAGTATTTGCGTACGATATTTGTAGGTTCCGTTTTTACTCTGAATGTTAAATATAAACATTTTTCAAAGTGGAAATCGAACTTATATATAACAATAATAATAACATATATTACTTCCTTTTGGTTAGGTAAAGTGCTTTTGTTCTGCCATAGGCAGTATGAAGTGTTTTTTAATTAAGCTTTCTCTTACCTTTCGTATATAGAATAATTTAATAAAGATATATATATTTCTTAATTATTTAGGGGTCGCCGTAGTGGAGCAGTATTTCTTCTGACTGCAAATGTGTGTGAGTTCGATTCTCACTCGAGAGAATGAATTATTTTCAATTTCTCACTCTAGTCTCAAGACAAAACGTGGCGTAGTCTCGCCTCGCTTAGTTTTCTGAGAAATGCAAAGGGAACAAATTGTCTTAACACTGTGTTCCCTCTACCTCGTCTCGCCTACTCTATATACGCTATACGCGAGATACAATGTGAAGCTAATAAAAATATAAATATATAAAAACAACTATTTTACAAATTGCAATTGAAAAAGTCAATCACCTCAATTTCCTTGTTCAACGAAGTATTAACACTACATTTCTCTATACCTCCCCTGCTATACGCGGAATACAGCGTGAGCTAACAAAAAAAAATGTATATTCTTAACTCACTACCTACATAAACACAAATAAAAAACACAAGAAATCGCTTAAAAACGTCAATTACCTCAATTTCCGCGTTCAATCTATCAACGGTTATCGATTGATGTCGACAGGATGGTTTGAGGGGATGTCTTATAATACCGAAGCAAACAGATCAACGCGGGGAGGCTTACGGCCGGGGGTAAGTGAAGGGTAAATTGCCGACAAATCGACACCCACTTCTATGTAACAGATGTCACGTGTGTTAGATAATCTGCAGATAAATTAAACGACGATCAGAGGCTTTTCATTAGTTAATACTCGTATATACCTTACATATATGACACGTTGACGTGACGGTTGTATAGATTCACAGTCTAGGGAAGGGATTGTTTTCATTTACTCACTTTGGTAACGATATAAAGTTGGCGTTGAGTTCCGCCACTCAAGACGCATATCTCGAAACTATTGCAGTGGGAAACGGAGTGTCTTAATACTAGTTTTTATTTGCCTACCCTGCTATACACGGGGTACAAGTAAGAAAGTTAGAATAAATTACGAGAAGAAAAGCTCTGTTTTAGTAAACATAATATGTATAACAGATGTGTACGTATTGTAAAGAAAACTGACAGATTCTAGTGATAGATCACTCCGTGTTCCATTTTGTAACGTTCTCTCTATTTATAAAATGCCCCAAAAGAATTTCGACATCGTGTTCGAAAGTTGGCCGCTATCCCATTGCGTCATAAGAGATAATTTACGGATAACTGAAGTGGCGGCATTAAAAGCCTTTCACTAATACCCTTGTATATGATTACATAATATAGTGGCTGTAAAATATTCCTATATAGAGATAATGGCTTCAAAATTTACATAGTGTAGTATTTTTTTCACGCTGTATCCCGCACATAGAGGGGTAGGCAGAGGGAATCTTCTCGTTCCCATTAAGGCACTCTCGTTCTCCACTTTCCCCCAAATTCTGAAAGCATCGTGTGTTGAGTGGTGGTAATCAACGCCTCGCTTAGCCTCGTTACCAGAGCAAAGAAAATGAAAATTATAAATATTTCATTTCCACTAGTGTCTTACTAGTAACTTACAGTCACATCTGTGAGAAGTTAAGTTAATATAGAGTTTAGAAATTTTATCACAAATAATTAAAATAGCTATTTAAAGTTATAGTAGTAAAAAAAGTTATAAAATTTATATATTTACTAGTGGGCGCGCGCAGCTTCGCCCACTTATTTGCATCCTTAGGGGTGAATCCTAATAAAACCACGAAACACGTGTTCAATGAATTATTTTTAACTGACCAAATGAAAGACAAATGTCAACTCTCAACATGGCCGTTAGTTAAATGATTTCCAAGAATAACATTTTATTTTACATTTTTTTTATATGTCTATAAAATAAAACAAAGATTTCTTATTATTTAATGAATATTAAAATCAGTAACAATTTTATGGTGATTAATTAAATATTAAATAAATATTTTATATCTATAATAAATAACTATTCTAAAGTAAATATTTTAGGGTAGTAAAATATTTTTATTAAAAAAAATATCTTCCACTCCTTTAAAACAATGAAAAAGCTTACACATTTAAAATATATTTATTTAAAATAATTGATTTTGAGTGTAGGAAATGATTAAAAGTCGTTATAGCAACTAACTTGACTAAACCACTCCACTTGAACCTACTCTCGTCTCGTAGAAATGAGCAATTACCGACCTATTGAAACTTACAACTGTTTGACTTGAACAGCAATAAATTAATTTTCAAATATAACTCGGCGAGGACGAGCTGTTTCTGTATAATTCACCTTACAGACGTCTAACGTTTGATTTATTGAGTTAAATTAATTTACAAATAATAAGATAAGAGATGAATAAGGAAGTAAGACCATTTTTAATTGTAAAGTATTGAGTGCGTCCGATTCCGTCTCAGGGAATGAATTATTTTAATTACTCTCTACTCAAATAATATAAAGGTCTCGCCACCAACACGCAATGAGGAAAGTGAACAGTGGTGGAGTGGAGTGTCTTGAATTGTCAAGACACTCCATTCTCCACTGTATATGAGTTCTTTTTACTTAGCATACTTTGACCACGTTTAAACTATTTTTCCACATAACAGGTTAGATTGAGGGACCTAGTGTTTAGACAATTTTTCGTGACGTAGCGTGCTGAGTGGCGGAATTATTTTTTAATAAAAACCTCATCCTATATTAAGGCTATGGATGAAAATGAATTGAATTAACATTTTTAAACAAAAATAATGAACTTAGAAAACAATCAACACCTTCTCGTACATGTCGTTGTTTAAATATAAGTAACTGTAATTAGTAGTAATTAAAGAGAGGGTCGACGGTAAAAGCGTAACTCGCACGTCGAAGACGAAGCCGCCCTTCAAATCGAATTTACACTCATTAAACAAATTGGGCAGATTCTCACTTTGCCCGATCACTCTGTTTCTGTACGTACTTGTTATCTAATTCTGAAGGTTCTCTAATAAAATAATTTAATCATGTAATTAGTCTTTGATACGTGTTGTATAATATGAATATATTTAGTTTAAAAAATATATATTTAGTCTTTTCATATTTTTTATCGACGTTCCGTATCCCTAACTCATCTGGCAGTGTAATAGAGGTAGGAATACAGCGTCTTAACACCAGGTTCCTTCTGCTCACTCTGCTATATGCTCGATACAACGTGAACTTAATATAATAATCATAATTGTAATAAATGTATCTTTCTTTAAATAAATAAAACGTACATAAAAGCTGATGCGATATTAAAAGACTTCAATAAAAATGTAACATTTTCAAATTGCAATTCTACATTTCCTTTCCGATGACAAAACTGTATTTGGCGCACGGCGAGGGAACTGCTGTATCAGCGGCGCTCCTGAACTACGTGTAACTAGCATTTACGGAAAAGTCATATCAGGTAAATACTGAAAATTCTCTTGAAAAATTCCAATTTAAGGATATGTAAGTCGTATAATTTCATGAATTCTGAATGAAATATACAAAATTTATGTTATTTCCTGAGCAGTTGAACAAGATTCCTTTTTAACATTAGTAATGAGAAAAATATGATAATTGCTCAGTTACGAATCAGATGTATGGTGAATGCGACGATCGTGCGTTCGATTACGACTCTGGGATGTTATACTGTTTTTTTTTTTTTTTTTTTTAACGTCAAAGAAACCTGCGACTGCCTCATCTGGGCATTTAGCTGGTGGTTAGGAGCTTAATGTCATTGGTGGTATACGCCCAGTGGCATAAACACATTATTTAACGGTCTCCTAAGAGATCCTATTTTATGACCGGAGAAGATCCTGTGGGGTTCTCCGTTTTAGTCTTTTGGATGGTCTTTCAAATGCTGGGTTCATTAATTTCCGGGCTAGCACGTTGGGGTGTTTTTGTATGCGATGAGAGTATGACTTATGTTTATTGGTAATTTCTACTCTCACTGTGGGTATCCTTAGATCTCGATGTAGCTGAGAGTTAGTGACATACCAAGGGGCATTCGTTATTATGCGAAGAATTTTTGATTGAAAGCGTTGGATTATGTCTGAGTTTGAGTTGCTTGCAGTTCCCCAAACTTCCGCTCCATAAGACCACATAGGTTTAAGAATAGCTTTGTACAGGAGAAGTTTGTTATCCAACGAGAGTTTTGATTTCCGTGACAAGAGCCAATAAAACTTTCGGAATTGTGCACTTAGAGCTTTTCTTTTTGTAAAAATGTGCTTTTTCCATGTAAGACGTCTGTCTAAATACATGCCCAAGTAGCGTACACTTTCTGATTTAGGGATTATTACTCCGTTAAGTTCGACACTGGGGCAAGTACCGTGTCTAAGAGCGAAAGTTACATGCACCGATTTGGTTTCATTAACCTTAATTCTCCAGTCCTCAAGCCACACCGATATGTTATTTAAACTTTTTTGTAGCATTACTGACGCTGTTGCTGGATTTTCATGAGATGCGATGAGAGCAGTATCATCGGCAAATGTCCCCACGAGAACTTCTTCTGTAGTTGGTAAGTCGAAGGTGTAAATTAGATAAAGGACAGGGCCCATTACACTGCCCTGTGGAACACCTGCTTTGATTTCGAACAGGCCAGTTCTGTCTTCGCCGTGCTTAACATAAAAGTGTCTTTGATGAAGATATGATTTTATAATGGCAAAATAACTAAGGGGGAGGGTTTGACGAATCTTGTAAAGAAGACCTTCATGCCACACACGATCGAATGCCTGTGATATGTCTAGAAATGCCGCGGAGCAATATTTCCTGTGTTCGTATGCGTCATGTATTTTTTCGACCATGCGATGAACTTGTTCAATAGTTGCATGAGCTTCGCGAAAGCCAAACTGATGAGATGGGATAATATTTCTTCTGCTAAGTTCTGGAGATAATCGTTTTAGAATAAGTATTTCCAGGATCTTCGAAGCTACAGGCAGTAAGCTAATAGGACGGTAAGATGTGACATTATCCGGATCTTTGCCAGGCTTGGGAATGAGGATAATCTCAGCTACTTTCCACTGAGCGGGCATGAATTCTCGCCGCAAGATAGCGTTAAATATTGCAGTTAACAATAAGATAGCCAAGTAGGGTAGCTCTTTCATGACTTTTGTTGTAATTAAGTCATAGCCGGGAGCTTTGTTTAAAGAAAGTTTCTTAATAGTAGAAGTAACTTCTTTAACGCTAAATTTTTTTATAGGTGGTGACTGCTGGTTAGGAGCAGAAAGGGCTTCCATTACCACATTAATTTTGGTAGAGCCAGAGGCTGGGTTTGGGGTGAATACTCGATGTAAATGCTCTGCAAAAAGAAGGGACTTCTCAGCATCACTCTTCGCCCAAGAACCATCATTGCGGCGTATTGGTGATTGGAATACCATTGGTCTTTTAAGGGATTTAGTTGTTTTCCACAGAGAGTAATCAGTTGCAGTAGTTGCATCCATGCTTTTTAATCGTCTTTCTACATCTATATTTGTAATATTTCCGAGAAAGGCTTTGACTTCTTTGACTAGTTTGTTAAACGTTTTTTTGTAATCTTTGTGTTGAGTAAGATGCCATTTCTTCCTAGCTTGCCTTTTTTTTTTAATCAGGTCAACTGCTATTTGTGGGTAAGTGGGAATAGTTAATTTGGCGGTACGTTGAGGAGTCGCTTCCCAGGCAGCGGACTGTACACATTTGTTGAAAGTTTCAATAGCCGTGGAAATGTCGTTATTGGATTTAAGAGGAATGCGCTTGGGCATAGTGTTTCCAATAACTTTTCTGAAATATTCCCAATCAGTCCATTTCGAGTGGATTTTGCAGGGTTTAACCACGTCCACAGGGACGTTGTGGAGTTCGGCCAGAACAGGTGTATGATCCGACGATAGGTCATAGGTGGAAAAACTGTGTAGAGCCGCAGTTGTAAGTCCTTTAGTGACAAAAAAGTCCACAAGATCAGGTTTCTTTTTCGGAGATGGTCAGGTTTCTTTTAGTATGTCGGCTTGCCGGTGGATTTAACGCTAAGATTTAGACTTTGCACGGTTTTCATAAGTTCTCGGCCCTTTGTTGTAGTAATTCGTGCTCCCCAGTCGGAGTGTTTGGCGTTATAGTCACCTCCGGCAATAAATCGGTTGCCAAACTGTCTAAATAAAGACGAATATTGCTCAGTTTTTAGGTTGTGTTTGGGGGGTATGTAAAGAGCTGAAATCAGCACAGGACCATTTGAGCTTTCAATGACGATAATTGTTGCTTGAATTTTGTCACTGGAAATGGAGTTATTAACATGGTGTTTCATATTACTTTTAACCAATATGGCAGATCCTGCGTGCGCTGTGCCATCTGGGTGGTTTGTGTGATAGAGATTGTATTTTGGCACATGAAAATGACTTTTAATGGTGAAATGTGTTTCAGATATTAACATGATGTCAATGTTATACATGTGCAAAAAAGTTGTTAACTCTGGAGTATGGTTTGAAAGCCCATTTGCATTCCACAAGGCAAGGAGAATTGGTTTGAAAGGACACAATCGCGGTGGGGCTAGGTGGACCGCCTGCCTCCTTCCTGGACAAAATCCTGGCCACACTTGTGTTGGGTAGACTGCGACCGAAGTTCTGTCACAAGACTCAGTAATAGGTTTGTCATGGTGCTCATTTGCTGCATCATCTGTTTGAACATATCCATCATTTCCTTCATTTCGTTGTTGGTGCTTTCTGGTTTTACATTTTGTGACTTTAGAGTACTTTCTTGATTTGATTTTTGTGGCGGGAGCGTTCGTTTTGTTTCATTTATTTGTTGCGTTGTAGGAGGATTATGTTTTGTTGTATTTTCTCTCGTGCTATTACGGGCGACGTCGGAGTAAGAATGATACGGTGTTTGGTTCGGAGTAATATATACGGTCTCTGGAACTGTCTTGTGTGGCTTAATTAGTTTATGGCGGAGTGGAGGATATTTCTGTTTTTGTAGCTCTTTGTAGACGGTACAGCCTTTGTAGTTTTCAGGATGATTTCCATCACAAAGGGCGCATCGGACATCATCTGATCGTTCCTTTCGCTGGCAGGCAGAGGACGAGTGGTTTCCAGCACATTTGATACATCTTGGGTTTCGCCGACAGTACGACTTTGTGTGTCCGTAAGCTTGGCAGTTGGCACATTGAGGGATTGTGGGTTTTGGTTTTGGAGGCTCAAACTTTACGCGGCAGTGTAGTAGGCTCTTTACATTGTAAATCTCTTTATTGTTGGAGTTTGTCTGAAGTTCAACAACAAACATGTGCAGTGGAGTTTTCGTTAATGTTTGTTTTATATTCCATATGTTAACGGCTTTATGTCCAAGTTTAATCAGAGCTTCTTTAATTTCTTCGGTATCTGTGGAAGGATGGATATTCTTAAGAATAATTTTGAAGGCCCTTTCTTGTTTGGGTTTGTATGTATAATATTCAGTTCTTTTAGCGTCCAGTTCTTTGACAATAGTCCTATAAGCGTCGCAGCTCTTGGGCTGGATTTTGACCTGGTCTTTTGGTAGAACTGTAATCTCAAAAAGATCTTGCACAGTCTCATTAAGTGGTTTGATTAAAGGACGAATGTTTGTTACTTTGTCAATGAATAGGGGTGGAGGTTTAGGTAACTTCTCTACTGGTTGGGGTTGAGAATTTTCTTTTTCTTTATCTTCTAAGCCTTCAAGTTCGGAAAACACATTTGAAGTTGGTAGTGGCTGACTTAGCCAGTATGAACTAAGCTTGGACTGCTTTTGGCTACTTATAACCTCAGGGCTGTTTCTTTGTCTTTTGCGATTTTGAACTTCAATCCACTTTGAGTTTTCAGGAGAGTTATTGCCAAATGCTTCTACAGGTGCAGCAGAGGTATTTTCATTTTTACTGTTTTCGTTACAGTCAGAGAAAGACTGTGATCTCGGCCTGTTAAATAGGCTTGGGTGGAATATTTGCTGAGTTAGAGTTTTATTTTGTTTATTTTGGGTAAAAGTATACTGATTTAAAAACATTTCCGTTACCACAGTCCGTTTGCTACAACAGTGTAAGTGTTTGTGTTCCACCGTTAACGCTAACGTCTAATTTATTTAAAACTAGCGACCCGCTCGCGGCTTCTCCCGCTTGTACTATATAATTATTTATTTTCCCAATTGAATCACTTTTGTGATATAATATTTTTATTTATATAATTATCATTTTCAAGACAATGCTCATACATTGAGAGCTAAAATTTCAACTAATTCAATAAAACACTTATTTTGGAGCAATATTGTTGCTTAACACTCTTCTTTATATTGACATATTTTTTTAATTATAGACCGATTAAATTAAAGCAAGCACAGAAGTTTTCCAAAATATAATAGTGAAAATTGCATTAAAATCGGTTAAGTCGTTTCTAAGATTGGCGTATGTAAAAGCACAAACATTTTTTTTTTTAATCATTGTTTTGGATATTAATACTATTACGTTAATAAATACTCCAATAACAGATTTTCTTGTATATCTTTCATGTACAGACAGCGATGACTTACAGTTTTATTATATATAAGTATAGATATTCTCAAAGTGATAAGCGGGATATTTAAAAATATATATAATGTATGATTTACTTCAATTAGAAAAGAAGCAGCGTCACGCTTTTTACTGTATAGCAGGGTAGGCAGAGAAAATCTAGTGTTAAATTCATCACGCTCTGCTCAATATTTGACATGTTGCATCTTGAGTGGTGCAACTAAACACCGTGCTTATGAGAGCAAGGAAATGCTATGCTAAATATTTTATTTCCCCATGGTGGTAATCGAACCAACAACCCCGCCTACGTTCAGATATTTTACGGCTGTGCCACGACAGCCGCAAAATAAAAAAAGACCTCAAAAAGAGTGCGACATAATAAATAAAAATAGAAATGTAAAGTCCAAAAAAACGTTTATTTAGAATTCTTTTGTCCAAAATGACTGGAGCAGATCGAGTCAAGAACTTGTGAAACATGTCCTAGAAAATGTCGGACGAAAAAACTAAAACTTCTTATTTTTTATTTAATATTTGTTTGTTAGCGAAGTGTACGTCGCTCCCTGTTGACTTCAACTTTGTGACAGCTTCACTTACCATATTCTACACAAATTGTAATTTGACGACAGCTTTCTTAATGTATTGGAACGTAAGTAAATTTTAATTATATACTTTAATTTAAATAGAGTACTTTTTTGTTCTATATGGAGAATAATATTTCTAAGTGAATGGAAAATACAGAACTAACTTCATTAGATTTTGTCTTCTAATTTATACATGCAAAATCTATACTAATATTATAAAGCTGAAGTGTTTGCTTGGTCTAATGTGCTTTCGCTTTCGGGAATAGCTGGTTTATAGTGAAAAAAATGTTTGTATTGGATATTGTAAATTTTTGCATTTATGGAGGAAGGCTATAACAACACGTTTTTTTCCGTTTTAATTGCAATCAATCATATTACTATAAACAGATGTGGTGCTACTACCATCGAAGCTATGGCTCTTCTCTATCGAGGTCTGTTGCATATGAGATCTTTCATTCATCTAAGATATCTCATCTCTCTTTAAGTCGACGGGATGTTTAGCTGCCCCGCTAGTTTATTTGGGCACATCGATAGCCTTGATTTGTATTGAGTTTCTTCAGTGTCTATTTCCTTCATCACAAAAGGTATGTTTAAAATCTCATGCAGTTCCGACGGTTTGGTAAACCACGGGGCTTTAGATATATTATTCAAAATAAACTCTCTGGATTATCATTATTTTGGAGGTTCCGGCAGATCCCCATAATTTTATGCCGTATAACCAAATAAGCTTTAAAATAGTTGTATATAGGAGCAGTTTGTTGTCCATCGAAAGATTTAAGCTACATCCTAGCAGCCGAAAGGGAGGGTCCCTCTCGGCTGCTTTATTTTAATTTTCATCGATAATTTTTTTGTCAATAAGATCATATCCTGGTGCTTTATTGTTCTTCACTAACTTTAAGTTTCTATACACTTCTCTTGGAGTTATCGGTTTTAGAGCTCTTTTCAATCAAGATTGATTTAAAAACTGATCAATATCAATTCGTTAGCATTCAATGGTGCCCCGTTGGGGGTGAGTACTTAGCTAATGTGCTTTGCGAAAGCTTCAGATTTACCAAAAATTATTCTAATCCACTGGCCATCAGAGGAACGAAGCGGTGGTTTTTAGTGTAATGGTCTGTCTTGGTTTTTGGAAGCTTTCCTTAGCGAATAATTGGTAGCCTAAGTCCCTGTTAGGCCTTTCAAATAACTATCCATCTTTGAGCATTTGCTTTGTTAATTAATATTTTCAGATCTCAAGCTGCTTTGTTCAGTTCCCTTTTGTCATTAGTGTGTCTGCTGTTATGCTATACTCAACGTAGTCTTCTCTTTAAGGTTCCGTATCTTTTAAGGAAAAAAGTCTGCCTGTCTGTCCTTTATCTCAGGAACGCTTGGGGATATTGAGTTAAAATTCGAACCATATACCTATCTACGACTTCATGATTTCCTGAAAAAAAAAAAAACGTATTTCTGCCGCCACTGGTTCAATGTCAAAAGTGAGGTATCAGATGAATGGGTCTGGTTAAGCTAAGCCTGAATTTCAGAAAAAGCTCGAGGTGTTCCGTACAAAAATTGGTTGTACGGAACCCTCGTTTGTAAGTAGCAAGCAAGTAGTTTTACTTTACGGGTGACGATTACTGTTCTCAGGCGTGGACTTCCAACAAATTTCTTGAATGATTGATGGTAACTTACGCTCGGCTATGTCAATGTCTAATATAGATTTTAGGCTTATTTTAATTTCCAGTTTGTCACAGAAATGTCTCGGAAGCAGTTCCAGTCAGTGCGCCTGTTATAAAGTTTACTGCTATGTTAATTGTGCAATACAGAAGTGCCGAGAGTCAGGATTACCGGTACGTGTTTGGTGTTGGAGGCTATGCAAGTTTCTATGTGAGAGGAAAGTCTGGACAGGTCTTTGACAATGAACAAATTATATATGAACTATGTCCACAGATTCAGTACATTAACGTGTTGTTGTATCATATAAATATTAAGTATAAATATGTAATATAACAACACGTTAATGTACTGTGGACATAGTTCACTTGAACATTTTTAATGTGTCACATGTCATAGTCAGTGGTAATTAGCGTCACTCTTAGTTATTTCATTTGGCTATACGGATGAATATAATATAGAATTTCTAGAATTCGGGCGGAAAATAGAGAACGAAAGTACTTTAATGGGAACGGAGTATCTTAACACGGGATTCCCAGGTTCTACCCTTGTCAACTGTTGTGTGTATCATACACACAGCAGTTGACAGTGGTAGAACAGCCCGAATTTAATAAAAAAAATACAGAAAATAGAAAAAACTAATTCACCAATATCATTCAAATCGCCTTCTACTCAACGAACAATAGATATTAAATTTACTTATTGACAAACTAGAACACCAACTGAACTGAACTGAATACTAAACGACTTAACGTCTAATCGCCTGTAAATCAATTACGAATCGGACGGATTTATCGGTCCCTCCGTAAATTACGACCGACCGACGACCGTCGCCGTCGACGTCGCTGTCCGAAGAGATTATACGGGAATTAACATACAGATGAGTTATGATCGCACTTTTTATGACCACTAACCCTATACTCGTACCTGAATCGCAGGGGAGTGTGATATTTTTTATTTCATTTTATTTAACCCTTAAAGGCTACATGGGTGTAAAAACACCCAGGTTCATTTCGTTTTTAGTCGCTACACTTTTTAATTTTTGTCACAACGATTTCCACTTTTGTGTATCCTCTTGAGTTGTGTGTAGTCCTTGAACACGCGTGTAAAGCAGTCGTTCGCACACGCAATTTTTACCATACACTTATCTCCGGTGTATCAACAGTGACGATACACCGTATGTGTCAACCCGTAAGTCAAAGTCAAATAATTTCATTCAAAATAACAAGTTACATGCTTCATTTTTTGAACGAATTACGTATTCGATGCAATCGAGTTACTGGTGCACTAAATTTAAGGCTATTTCTGGTATTAATATTATGCACATCACCAATTTTGGTAAAATCATGAATGGTTTTCTTAACTTATATATAATTTTCAAAAATTTATTGATCTGCAACTATCAATATATTGATTTCTTTAAATTTTTGCCTTAAGAATAAAAATAAATCATTAAACGTAGACCACGTTATGGATAGCACGAATAGCTCGCTTCTGCAGGACAAATGTTGAATAACGGCTGCATTAACCCAAAGTAAAACTCCATCAAGCCGCCGTTTCCACGTCAGTTAATAATCTAATTTTTTTGACCACGAAAGCTGCTGACCTAAGTCTATTTGTTAATCCATCAATATAAGGTCCCCACTGTAATTTGGAGTCTATGGTGACACTGAGAAATACCGTAGAATCGGCAGGATCCACGGGATCACCATTCAAGGGTACATCGGCTTTAACAACTTTCGCGTTAGGTGTTCTAAAAATGATACATTTAGTTTTTTTACTATTCAATAGTAAGTTATTAACACTGAAACAATGTACTACTTTCGAGGGAGCATTGTTTACATCGTCATATACGATTTGTCGTCTTTTTAGTTTGAAAATCAATTAAGTGTCATCAGCAAACAACACTTTTTTCAACTAGATACGGTAAATCATTTATATAAGAATAAGACATTAATCAAGATGATCTCCAAAGTGTTGACGATCGAAAAGAACTGGACAATTCTGCGGAAAATGGAAAACTAATACGAAATTTCATATTGTAGGCACATAACAAATGCAATGACTAAAACTCATATAGTTAGCGAAGTGTGGAGCTTGTTTTAATGATTTGACGGACCCAAAGAGCAGTGTCCGTCTCGGTAACGGCGCTATTATCACCCAATTTTAATTGGGAACAGAAAGAGCACGACGTTGAAACAAAATAACCTTTAATTAAGTGACTTTACTTAGCGGGTCGTTGCGTTACTTTTTTTCCCTCCCGTCATTAAAACTTAAATTGTTCTCAATTAAAATAAAAAGACCACTGCGTATTGAGAAATTGACGTGAATTGAGGAAATTTTACGAAAATATCTGTAATTAATTAAGGAAGTCCTATGGGCAAGTTTGAATGGTTTCTACCTTGACGCTGTATCTCGTATTGAGCAGCGCAGTAAGAGGGCATTAATTATTATGACACTCAGTTTCCCATTTTCTACTACTCATTTTCTAAATAATGCGTGTTAAGAGGCGGATCTTATCGCCATACTTTATTTCTTACTATTCCTCCGAGTGGGGATCGAACCCACAACCACTGCGTTTACAGATAGACGCTCTTTATATAGATTATATGTAGATATATTTCAAACTAATAATAATTTAGTTATAGAGTAGCCATTAACTAAGTATACCAGATGTGTTCGGATCATACTAAGTAAATAAGTGATTGATGAAGGTTTGGGCACCTACAAGACACTTTATATTACAACGCGATATTTATTGAAGCCTTTGTGTCGCAGTGGAACGGGGTCCAACCATATACTACACACAGGTGATAATGGGCTCGATTTCCATACAAATCTTTTATGAAGTCTTTAATGTTAGATAGACAAGAATTTATTTTTATCATTTCCATTAATCTCCGTTATCTGTGTAGGATACCAAAGACTTCCGTTATTAATTAAGTGGTAGACTTCGCACATAAGAAACTATTGCTATATAAAGTTGAAATTTATAGTTTTTCGTTAAGGAGTGGGTGCTCCTCAAGAAAGAAATTCCTATGAAAGCGAAAAAAACGGCATTTTACACTTTGAGACTGTACAGTCCACGCAAACGAACTTGGGGGCTAAAAGTAGTGTTAAAGACCGTCTTTACGAATGAAATATTCTCTTAAAATGTATTAAATTGGCTCTGGAATCTCGCATTGATAAGTATTTATTACTAACTAGCGACCCGCTCGCGGCTTCGCCCGCTTAAACCACAAAATTATTTAATTAACACACTGAATTATGTTCGTGTTTTGATATACCTATAATGTATGTTTGCAACGCAATGAAGATTTTTAATGACAAATTTATTAAAACTTTAGGTCGCATTTTCGTACCTCCCATGAGAATCTTCACTTGAATTTTTGAAATAAAAACACAACTTATCGATACTTACAATAAAATCCTAACTCATCGGTGGCTGTACATGGAAGATATTACAATTAACATTGTAATAGAACTTGGTCAGTTTGTCTGTTTGTCTGTGAATTTGTTCACGATAATCTCAGAAACGGCTTAACCGATTTAAATCCTTTTTTGTTTGCATTTTGGCAATTTAATATTAGTTTTATTTTAATCAGCTTCACGCTGTATCCCTCAAACAGCAGGTTAGGCAGAGGAACCCTAGTATTAAGACACTCCGTTCCCCACTTTCTGCCGAATTCTGGAGGCATTGCGTGTTCTCGTTCTTTCGTGTTCTCGTTCGCTCGACACCAGAGCGAAGAAATGGAAATATAAATTTAAGTAAATATTTCATCTCCTCGAGTGCTTGCACTTCGTGCCGCTGCGCCACGACTGGCCTCAACTGGACTGGACTTTATTTTAATCGGTTCACACAATGTCAAAACCAGATCCACGCTTTATCCCGCCTTTAGCAGGGTAAAGATTATGCGTAAGATTATGAGATTATGTTGTAATGTAAGGATTAAGATATTGCGTATAATGTGTGACTGATGTGCGAAATTAAAATATTATTAAACGAAATGAAAATATTATTAAATTATAATTCAATCCTCCAAGTGGGGATCGGACCCACACCAGTCGCGTTGCAGCCACAACTTTGGCCTTTAACAAAGAACAAAAGAGAAGCGCGTCAGCGCTCCTTTTACGGAAATAGCATATAGGTAAAATATTTTACATTCCATACCTAAAGAATTTAAGCAACAGTGTAGACGTAAGTTTTTTTTTTTCATTTCACGATGTTTAATCATATCTATATTTCGTGTGAGGCAGTTACGCTTTGATACCAATAACGTAAACACATACTACTACAAAAATACTACTAAAACCTTTAGATTTTAGAACTTTGAACTTTGCCGCCAAAACCTACAGCTCGATTTCGGAATGAGGCGTATGCGGCGGTCTCCCTTTGATAAAAAAAAAAAAATGTGCGTGCGTCGTTCTTGACAAATTGTATTTTATTTTACAACGATAATTTTATTATTTATTCGCGGCTTTGTCCGCTTGAATTACATGATTACTCTTTTAAGAAATATAGATATTACAAACAGCCTTAACTAATAATTAATTGATTTGGATTAGTACTCACGATATTATTTGCAAAATAACTTATCTAGCTCCTGTACAGTTTTTAAATTAGTAACATATATTATTAGTTAAATATATAATTGATATACAGAATATACGTAGAAAGCACGTTTTTGCTCCCAAAAGTTATTTTTTTATACGTTTCTTAAAAAAATATTAATAACATAAACGAACGAACGGACTGAAGAACCTATTCAAAATATTTCTTTGAATATTAAGTCATTCTTTATCACTGTGTTAAATAATTACGAATTAAGCTAGACTGTTACGAAGGTAATCTTCACCAACAATTCAATGTAGTTTACTTTATAATTAGTACTATGAACAATTGTACTTTAAGAATACGTAAATTTATCAACAGTCAAATAAATAAGACGTTTCTAAAGTCATTCTTTTGGACTTACAATTGAACTGTAACCATTCGAGCATTGTTAGAAAAATATTACAATGTTATGTTAAATTTATTATAAGTATAGATTACACTTACATGACGTAATTAACGTTAAGCAGATAATAACTCAACAATATAATAATTTATTTCTTAATCATTTCTTTTTTTTTTCAAATATAAATATCTTTAAAACTTTAAGTACATTATTTTTTGATAAAGTGTAGCGGTAACCTTTCCAAACTATATTTTCTTTTATGCACAGCGCCATCTATTAAGATCCCATCACAATTAGTGATAGCGTTACGCGTATGGAAGAGAGTATCAAGATTCGTTAGTACCTACTATTGGTCAATAGATAGCGTTCTTGTATCGATTTTTTAATATGTCAAATATAAACTTCTTGAAAACTTAAATACTTATATCTTTAGTATTAAAATGATTAATATTTTTTAGTATTAAAATGATTAATATTCCTTCCGTCGTAATTAGTGTTTAACTCCACAGAACGTTTTTTGCGTTATCAAGATTCGTTAGTACCTACTATTGGTCAATAGATAGCGTTCTTGTATCGATTTTTTAATATCTCAAATATAAACTTCTTGAAAACTTAAATACTTATATCTTTAGTATTTAAAATGATTAATATTCTTTAGTATTAAAATGATTAATATTCCTCCCGTCGTAATTAGTGTTTAACTCCACAGAACGTTTTTTGCGTTATCAAGATTCGTTAGTACCTACTATTGGTCAATAGATAGCGTTCTTGTATCGATTTTTTAATATGTCAAATATAAACTTCTTGAAAACTTAAATACTTATATCTTTAGTATTAAAATGATTAATATTCTTTAGTATTAAAATGATTAATATTCCTCCCATCGTAATTAGTGTTTAAATCCACAGAACGTTTTTTGCGTTATCAAGATTCGTTAGTACCTACTATTAGTCAATAGGTAGCGTTACTTGTGTCGTTTTTTACTATCTTAAATATTAACGTCTTGAAAACTTAAATACTTATATCTTTTGATAGAGTGAAGCGATTACAATGAAATAAAGACTAAAACCTACCTTGATTTATTTGTAATTTTTATGTATAAAAGTTGCTTAAATTTATTGTGTACTTTTTACGTGATACGTGTTCACATAAACAGACAAACAGACAAACAGACAAACAGACAAACAGACAAACAGACAAAAATTCCAAAAATGTTGGAAATGGATTCTGTTAGTTATCCTTTAACACCCTGGCTAATTTTTTCTTAAATATTTTCAATGTACAGAAACGACTTTTCTACAGATTTATTATAAGTATAGATTGGCTCGAATAGACGTGTTTCTAACAAAGAAAATATATTTACTGATAGAAAATTTACTGTATAATTATATTTTATGAATAAGCGTCTTGCTTTTGTTTTGTAATGAGATACTTATATTTGTTGATTTCTATTAAATAAAAATATAGAGGCTAAAATATCTCTTGAATATCTCTTGTAAAAAGAAAAAAAAATCTTTACTCTTGAACTTACAGTTATGGAAATTGGCACGAAGTGAGAACTTATAATACAAATAAAGAAAGCAATCCAAAAAGTGAGGCCGGTCGTGGCGCAGCGGCACGAGGTGTGACTGCAAAACCGACTGGTTGTGGGTTCGATCCCCACTCGAGGAGATGAAATATTTACTTAAATTTATATTTCCATTTTCTTCGCTCTGGTATCGAGGTTAATCGCGGCGTTGAGTTCTGCCACTCAACACGCAATGCCTCCAGAATTCGGCAGAAAGTGGGGAACGGAGTGTCTTAACACTAGGTTCCCTCTGCCTACCCTGCTGTGTGCGGGATATAGCGTGAAGCTAATTTAATTTTTTTTTTTTAATCCAAAAAGTCAAAATTTATAGATATTTCGTTAAAGAAATAATTACAAATTAAATAATAAATTAAATAAATCACTTAAGTTTACTTTTTATTACGGAACTTAGTGTTAAGACACTCCGTTTCCCACTTTCTGCCGATTTCTGAAGCCATTTCGTGTTGAGTGGCAGAACTCAACGCCGCGCTTTTCCTCGACACTAGAGTGCAGAGATGGAAATATAAATTTAAGTAAATATTTCATGTCCTCGAGTGAGGATCGAACCCACAACCGAGTTAAACGGGTTTTACAGTCACACTTTATGCCGGTGCGCCGCGACTGGCCTCAATTTTTGTTTTGTTTTTTTTAAGTGAGCGATAAGAAAGGTAGGGCGAAATCTCGACCTTTTGAAAACACAGTATCGAAGATACTGGAGGACGGTCACGTAAAAATCATGAGGACCCCCGGAGGGCATTCATACATGCCCTTGATGACAGTGGACGAGGCGAAAGAGGTATGCAGGGACCGTAGCGTTTTTCGCTGCTTTCTCTCTGACTACCCTCCTAGGGATACAGCATGAGGCTATCTAGCCTCATGCTGTATCATTAGAATTCTTTTTTACCAAATATACTGTATCAGATAAAAATATTGTACCCATATTTTACATATGGGTTAATAGTATATAATATTTGTAAGTGAACGTTGTTTATACGGAGAACTTCTAGTTTATATATACAAATTCTGAAACTCATACTAAGTATGAGCTTTAAAACAAATTCTAATAAATAATAACGACTTAGAAGCAGCAAAGAACATTCATACAACATAATATTGATAGTAACTTTATTTTCTATCTTAATTTCAAAAGATATTCGTTTCAAGTATTGTACTAGATTTTGAAGAGCTTTTCCAAATGTCAAGTTTCGCATTGAATTTCAAACTGTCATAGATACAAAAGGAGAAACTTAATTAAGCAATTACTTCGAAAAATCAAACAATTTGATTCTATTGAATACTATTTAGTCTATTCACTTTGAAATAATAAGCTTACAAAAGCTCAACAATGAATATTTCAATGAAATTTGTATACTTCAGGTCTGGGTCTAGACAGTGGGTGGACTTTTGGCCGACGCTTGAGTAAACACCTTTTTTCGATAGCTACTTTGTTGGTAAATTAAAATGGTTTTTACCCAAAATTATATATTTTTACTAGGCTGTAAAGGTACTATGAAATATTAGCAAATTTGAAGCTATATATAAATATAAAAAATAATATTACAAACACTAGTGAGTGTCTGATTGACAGCGTATAGACTAAATTATTGGACTTAGAAAGTAGATTTTGGTTCATTCACAGTGCTCCCCTCCACTCCTTATCCAATTGGGGAGTGGAAGGGATTACTAAGAGAGGATTACTCGAATTACCAGCAGGGATTGAATACAAAGGGTTCATCCACGCAAACAAAGTTGCGGGTGACGATTAGTATACTAAAATTTTTAAAGCCAAAACATAAAAATATACATGAAAGTACAGCTAATAATCTAGAAAAAAACAAAAAGAAAACCTGATCAAAGTGATTGAATACTGTAGTAGGAACGTAAAAAACGTCAGCCACTTTATTCCGCAATCAACTAACCACCCAATAAACATATTTCAGGTACAAAATTTAAGCTTTCAGTGTCACGTCAGAGGAAGGAGCTTGTGTGAAAAAGCTTAGTGACGTGACAAAAAATATGTATATTATATATATCTTTGAATAAAGCACAAATTTCCGGTTGGGCGAGCGTGACGGAGCTCCGGCAAAAACGTGACTCGTGGCGACGCGTTCAAGCGTACGCGCGGTAATACGTTTTTTATACTAGCTTGTGTACAAAGCCTAAGGCTTTATATTAAATATATATGCTATTTTATATTTTGGGATATAGTCAATATTAACGACATATAATACACGGTTAATGTGTAGTCGACGTACATGTTGACTATCTTGTCTTAAGGCCAGTAAATAATACTAAACGGGAAAATAATATCGTATATATATTATTCCCTGCACTTTCTTAAACGATTTCAAATCACTACTTCTGCCATTGTTAGATTACGCTGATATTTGCTATCTTGATGCTTTTTAACATTTTAAAGTCTTCCTCTCCTTATTAGGAGCGTTTTAAATTGGCGCTTTCAAGTGACAGATTTGTACGCTCCTGTGTCACTCTAAAAAAGCTTGAAATATATGAAAAATCTTTCACAGTTCAGGCAGCGCGTTCACTTCCTAATTCGATGGAAGTGAGTGTGCTGCCTGAACTGTGAATTTTTTGTGCAGCTGCACTGGCTATCAACCCGTCTCTTAACACCTTTAAAATCAGATTAAAACGACATTATCTTAACCTGAATTAAAAGCTTTATTATTTTGCTTTGTGTTTGTGTGGGGACAGGGGCAGTGAGTGTGACTGTAAACGCGACGTTGTAGGTTTGATCGCCTCTTGAAGGAATTTTCATGATTCTTTTCTAAATATATTACAGTAAGCAATAGTTAACAAACTTAGCTCAAGGTTGACCAAAATTGACGCTTTTATTGAGATTTAGCAATTTTTGTATCACGGCATCATATTTTTCGTATCAATGAGAAAATTTAAAAGTATGAAATTCCATTTGTAACTGGACAACAGAGGAATTTGGAAAGAAATGCTCTTATTATAAAATTATATCCTTATATATATAACTAGCTTACACTACTAATACAAAACTAATATTAGTTTCACTAGTAGTATACTAGTTTGACTCGTGGATCCATCCGCGTGACCTACACGTTCATGTCTATTTCGTTATTTCTTATTCTAAGAGGTAATTCTTAGTGGAATTTTCATGTTTTTTTTCTAAATATATAACAGTAAGCAATAGTTTTTATTGAGATTTAGCAATTTTTGTATCACGTCATCATATTTTTCGTAGAAATGAGAAAATTTAAAAGTACGAAATTCCATTTGAAACTGGACAACAGAGGAATTTGGAAGTAAATACTCTTATTATGTAATTATATCTTCATAACTAGCTTACACTAGTATATTAGTTTCACTAGTAGTATACTAGTACGACTCGCGGATCCATCCGCGTGACCTACACGTTCATATGTATTTCGTTATTTCTCATTCTAAGTGGTAATTAATATTCTAAGTGCACACAAATACATATTATATTTTACAAAATTACTTTACAAATAGTTAATATTCTCATTTTTTTGATCTTCACGCTATATCACGCACATAGTAGAGAGCAGGCAGAGGGAACCTGAGTTAAGACACGCTGTGCCCAATTTTCCATTGAATTTTGATGGCATTGCGTGTTGAATAGTGGAACTCAACGCCTCGCTTTGGGTAGTTACCAGAGCGAGGAAATGGAAATATTAAATATTTCATTCCCCTGTGTGGGGGATGTATTTAATACCGCACCACCAACGCCTCAAATTCTTAATTCAGCTTAACTTAAACTCTTTCAGCTGAACTCTCAAATTATATTTAAATACTATATATGTACTAAACTCCCCGAAACACACAGAGTGTTTTAGTTTTAGTGAAAACCGAATTATAATACTTTGTATGATTAAAAAAAATAGCATACGTTGGTGTGGCTGATCTTGCTTATACTAAGCCTTCCAATAGACAACGTTTTTTTGGTCCTGAAACGTCTACTCTCAACCCACCGTCTTAGGGATTGGGTCTGGTAGAGCCGTCCGAAAATTTTAGTGGATAATGTATCTTAGTTTTTTTTGTAGGTATTTCATAAAAAATGGAGTGCCACGAGAAAGAAAAACTGTCGATTACTGTCGATTTAACAAAAAATTGATTCTGATTGTATATTATCGCACCAAGAGTATTGAGTACTGAGAAAGATTATTTGAATGAGCGTAGTCATCCACACACACAGTGACATAGGACAAATAATATCAAAATATGTTGGTATTTTGTACTGACTTTAACAAAAATAATAATGAGGTTTAAGATTTTTTAGACGATTTTGTTAATATTTGTCGTTTTTTTGATGCATTAATAAAATGACTAAAATGAAATATTATCATATTTTTCTATAATTTATTTGTATGAATATTAAACACCTAAACAACAATACATTAAATTATTTTTATAAATAAAGTATTAGAATAACTGATATCTAAAAAAAGAGGACTCCGCAGTCCACGTAACACAGTTCGTTCGTCCAATGTCCACCCCCTTAATACGGGGTTAAGAAAAAAAAACAATAATAATACCTAAAAATACAATAATAACTATTAAAAACTTATATTACTTATAAACTTAAATCATTTCTAATAAAAAAAATATGCAAATAGGTAACATTGAATCCAAAACCGCGTCGTTATAATTTTACGGAGGGTCGATTGCTTTTTTTAGGCCTTTGATAAATCACGATGTTATATTACCTTCGCGGGCTGTTTGCGATGTTGATTGGGCGGTGTAAACTTTATTTGTGAAATGTATTGTACTGCTCGCGTTGTTTCCGAAATTATTTGTTTTGTTTTAAATTAACGAACCATCGACCTGTTCTCGATTTGACGGAAAATTAGCTTGAAAATATTGTTGGGTTTTAGATAAAAATGTTGAAATTTGTATTTCAGTGTATCAATGACAGATAATATTACGGTAAAAGGCTTAGTCAGTGGTGGAAATGAACTTTAGTCATGTCCCCGCGTTGGAATCGAACTGACACCCATCTCGTTTACAGTCAGATGCTGATCCGCTGTGCCATAAAAAACGACCAAATAAGTCAAAATAAGCAAATAAGTATTTAATTTTTGTACAATAGAGTCGACTTTCCTCAACATCTATAATAACATATAACTGTTTCCCCACCGCCTCACACAGCGTCGTGTAGCACAATTTATAGCTAAACTTATCACGATGATTGATGCGGGGAAAGACCTTCGCTCGAGTGATGTTCGCCGATAAATCCCACACCCTATTAAATTAATTTTGACGGTTCGTCTCGATGTGATCTGTCATCTGTAATGTGCCACCCATTTTTTGTGGGTTCTGTGTTCCGAGTATAATGTGAATACACAGTTGGGCAATAACGATCGATAATGAAGCTTATGTTGTTGTATACAAGATTTTTATTTTTAGCTTCACGATGTATACCACATATAGCAGGGTAGACAGAGGAAATTTGCCAAACAAAAGTTAAGACACTCCCGTTCCTACACTTCCCCACAAATTCTTGAGGCATTGCATGTTGAGTGGCGGAACTCAACGCTGTGCTTTGCCTCGATATTACAGCGAGTAAATAAAAAAAAAATATTTCATTTCTCCAAGTGGGAATCGAGCCAACAATCGTCGCGTTTACCACGGCACGTTGCACGCGTGTGTGCACATAATACACATACAAGATTATTTTAAATCTTACGAAATCTAAATTTATTGTACTAGGTACCAAACAGCATGAAACAAGATCAGTACATACATGCAATCAGATCTTCGAATTTCCGGTCAAACTATAGAAAGGGTTGAAATTGCGCGTAATTTGAAACTTTTAATCGAAAATGAATGCGATGTGAACATGTGAACGCAGCCATTAAAAATGTTTCTATCGCTTAAAAGTATAATATGGACTGCGGGAGTACTTATCGGAGAAAGTAAAAGTTACCTTGCTCGAAGCCCTGGTACTAAGCAACTTAGCTTACTGTGATGCTGTTTACGGGCCGCGCTTCGATATCCCGAGGTATAGTCGCGTCTCTCCTTACCTGATTGACAAGTCAATTTTGAGAATGAAGGAAAGAAGAACTCTCCACCTGTCATGTCTTGTTTGGAAAGTCGTGCGCACGAGGAGACCGGAATATTTGTGCAAGAGGTTGTTATGGATGTCGGAAACACATGAAAAACATGCTCGAAGTACTAACATGTTACAACTTGCAATCCCAAAACACAAGACTGAGGAAGATGTGGAATGATCTGCCTCCACCATTGCGAGTGACCTCCTGCTCATTTATGACTTTTAAAAGAAAATTTAAAAAAGCATATCAAAACTAAGCCATGTTTTTGAAATACTTATTAGTTGTTTATTTATTTAATACATATGATTGTTTATTTATTTATTGTTTATCTTTATATTATATTTTTTTTTTGTTCACCACATCCACTAAATATTTGATAATCAGGCAATGTCCACTCTTTAACCCTAGATTACTAACCTTATTTTTCGACGCTTATTACGAACCTTCGTCGTTTCGACTACGGTATTTAAGAAAGGGAATAATGGGTTTTATTTAAATGAAACGAGGATGTTTTTATTTTTTTTATTAATTATTTATATCTTTTCTTTGTATTAATAATGTTTACATAAACCAAAATATCATAATTATTAACCATCAGCATTTTGAATAAGATCATAAGTTTTATGCAAAATCAACAATAGTAACATATTTAAAGTTGTTATATAAGTATTATAAAAAGTAAATGTAACAAACAAACTCTAAATATTAAAAATAACGAATGTAATAAACTAATAAAATAAAAATTTTGGTTAAAATCCAGCAATTAATACATTTGTGACGTACGTGAAGTTTATGCTCTCCGCACAACGATTTATTGCACTTAGTGCAACTTTCAATCATCCAACATCCTTCGCTTTTGCGGGCAAAAGGTTCATTTTCACCTTTTTCAGTGCACAGGAGATACATCGGAGGCCCCAATTGTAGAATTCAAAGTATTTACTCCTTCCTGACATTTTTAATATCTGTGTAATTAAGTCCCGCAGACCAGTTTAAGGAGTTGATATTGTCATCTCTTTTGCACGTGTTGTTGTTAGCTTGTGATACAGGGCTTTTAGGTAATCATGTCTCGATAAATGTTTTTTTGTTATAAGTTACATAAAAAACGTAACTATTTATAAATGCAATGCTTAGCATTCTATAAAAAGGCACAATGGCCAGTGTGTTTTTCTATTGCAAGAATCAAGGAAACATATGTGGTTCAAAGTGTCTACACCTCCTTTAGTTTGGTTGTAAAATCCAATAAAGGAGTTGTGTCACTACTTATCTGACTGTCTTGATCTGAAAGTTGCTGCTGGGTCAAAGTAGAAACTTCATCTTCACCATCTGTTTTATAAGCAGGATCAGCCTGAAGGTGGTCTTCTGTCTCACTCCCTGATGAATTTTCTATATCACTGTCGTCTTGTAATAATAACTGTGAAACACATCTAAACAACGAATAATAAATAGCATTGAATATAAACAAAATAAATAAACAATGCAAAAAATAACGCAAATATAAGCTAACTAAATAATACAAAATATGACGTTATTACTAACCTTCGTCGATTCGACGAGCCATGGTTGGTGGAATGGCGCTCACGGGCCCCCTGCGCTCAAAGCATTATCATCAGTCACAGGGGCAATGGGTCGACATAGATTACCTAAAGTATGAAAGCAGTACGATCGCGCGCGCAAAAGTTAACGCGAAATAAACAAACCCGCGTCGTCGAATCGACGAAGGTTCGTAATCTAGGGTTAATCTATGAATAAATATATACATTCGTTTTTGTCTCCTGTTGAATGTTATTTTTATTATTATTTCTCTTTATTATTGTTTTTTTTATAACGAAGTGTCATTACGAGTTTCGCATCCCTCTCCTGTATACATTTAATTTTATTTAAGCATTGTGAATTAGGATGAGGCTGAAAAACAGCGCTGTAGACAACACGTCTCACAGCATTCGCTAAGCCTTATTCCTTTTATCGTTTTGTTTTTTTTACTTTTTTAATTTTTGTGTTTCTTTTATTTTACTTTTATTCTTTTTTAGCTTGTTATTTTAATTGTATTAGTATAGTCATAAAACAGTAATAAACTTTTTTGAATTTGAATTTGAAATATAATTTATTTGTAGCTCCACCTGTACCCCGCACTACTGTACCAGATAAATAATTATTTAGCTTAGTAGAATTTCAATGAAGCAATAAAACCAAATAAAAAGAACACACATACCTGCACGGTGACAGAGGCAGCTTTATTACTTACTATCCGACTGAGTGATGATGATGAACTGTTACAAGAGAAATACCACACTGTACAGTTTTACTAACCACGTTACATTACATAACATACATACATCAAACAAAAAATAAAAGCAGGAAAGAATAATTTTAATTAATATTAACATTAAATAAAAACCAGACAAGCGCGAGTCGGGCTCGCCCACCGATGGTTCCGTTCCGTACAAAAATTGGTGGTCTCGAGCTTTTTCTGAAATCCAGGCTTAGCCTAGCCAGAGCTCTTTCACCTGATGCCTCACTTGATCTAGCGGGTATAATACCAAATTTTGTCCCCTTTTTAAGTCTTCAGATTTTTTCCTGGACTAGTACGATAGTAGTAGTGTAGTGTAGATGCTAGTTGCTAAATTTCATAATTCTATAATAGGTAAACTAAAAGTACCCTATTAATTTTGATTCTCTTTATGTAGTAGTGTCGAAATCCGCGTTTTTTGTTATTTAAAGCTATTATTTTTTAAGATTTAACCACAAATATATAGTTTGCAAATTTGTTCCTGAGTAAATAGTACCTGTGGATGCTAGCTGCTGAATTTTATAATTCTAGTTTAACTAGAAGTACCCTATTAATATTGATTCCCCTTACAGTATCGAAATACGCGTTTTTTTGAGATATGAACGGCCGGATTTCTTTTTTCTAAGTAAATATAAAAATAAGTTTTTGTCAGGAAATTATGGGGCCTTAGATTTGAGTATATTTGGATTTGAATTTCAACTCGATAGAAAGATACTGAGATAAAGGGTCTTGACAGACAGACATATAGACAGACAGACGGACAACAGAGTGGTCTTATGAGGATTCATTTTATCCTTAAAAGTGCGTAACCCTAAAAGTAATTCCAAAATATTTACCCAAATTTTGTAATACTCGTGTACGCTGCTACCTACAGAGAATCTTAAAATTAAATATAAAGCTTCTTATAAACTTCCTAAAAATATACACATAAAAACAACAAACTGTCTTTTAATTTCAAGTAAAAAAATAATCTTTTGCCAACCAATTCCGTATTTCAGATACAATTTATCTTTCCCGCAAAGATGTATACAAAAGTACAAATACAAATATATACTGAAGATTAATTGGGGTGCTCTAGAGCAAATAAACAAGCCAAAAGTCCTTTTGCCATAAAAATGAAACGATATCATTGACATATCAAAGGGAAATACGCATATTACTCGCCCACTTCTACCGCCGGGTTTCTGAGTTAAATATATAAGTACATGTAAATAGATAACAAATAGAAGTAGATTGAAGGCGAGTTATCTTGTGGTTTGGAAGGGGATTCAGGTTTTAGGTAGTATTTTGGTTGTTACGTTACACCGTCGTGGTCCATTGGGGCAGTGTCTGGATGGCAGGGTAATGGCTGTAAGTTGGATTCACATTCTGGTTATGGTACATTTATTTCCATTACCTCACTTTAATAGATAAGCATGGCTCCGCTACTCAACATGTAATGTCGCGCATGCAAAGTGGGGAACGGCGCATTTTATTGAAGTTCAAAATATTATTTATTAAATAGACTTTTACAAGCACTTAACACTAGATTCCCTCCGAATACACCGCGGTACTTATTCGGTAAAAATCGTGAAGCTGCTTTTGCTTTAGCCTAAAAAGTCTATTCATTTACTAAAAGCAAATCAAATTAAAATCGTAGCATTTACAGTTGAAAATAAAATAATAACAAATATTTAAAAACTGAATGGGAATCGCATGAATAAAAGCTTAAAAATGAAAAGCTCGATGTTATGGAATTGAAATATCAGATTTATCCCTTTTTCAAATTACCATTTTCAATGAAGGTTTATTTCAATTTTTTTTGTTAACTTCAATTGTATGTGTAGTGTAGTTTTTAATTATTTGCGTACCCATGGAAGTTGTGTCAGCTCTTTTCACTAGTAATTTCATAATAGCGGCACTAGTAAATACAACAGTAGTAGGACAGTGGAGGTGCGGAGGGAGGAGTGCTAATGTGATAGCAAAGGGAATTTATATTTGAATCACAATTCTCAGGTGCTGCTCTCATCACCTCACCTCGCAATGCGATGGACTACATGGATACCTTAAGAGAAAAAAAAAACCTTTGCACTACATAAATAAAAAAAAAACTAATCACAAAACCAATCTTTTCACAATGTAATCACATCCCTACTGCTATTGTACAGATATAACAAAATCGTCACTTTATATTTTACAACAATGAGTGAAGCGAATCGAAGTTATTAGATAACAGATCTCCAGGACCGAATTAAATCCTCTCGAGCTTTCAACTCAGCCTGAGAGAGCTTCCCGCGGGATTATTATGAAACATTATGTTTATGCGGAGATAAAATCCTAATGGGAATCTGCGAGCTTTTAAAAGGCGTCACTTTATCGATGACGCCGCCTTTTCTCGCTTCATCTGGTTTACGCTGATGTTTCGATCTTGTGCTCTACGCTTTTTTTCGCTTCAATTGATTTTTTGTAGATATTTTTCATATTATTTTTGGATTGATATGTTTTAAAAGTATTTATAAGCTTATTTTGTAGCACCGAACTTACTTAGACAATTATTTTATTTTAATTATTTTCATTTATCTGTTCTAATAAAAAAGCGCGACATTGACGTCTATCAGATCACACGCAATAAATAAAAATAATTAAGAAAAAGTGAAGAACCCAGTGTCGTAACACTAGGTTTCAATTTTGTTTCATTTTTTGTACACCATTTCTGTGCTTACATGCCCATGGTGTGAATGTAATCTATCGTATATTTTACTTTATCTTTTCTCAAAAAAAATTATGTTTGTTATAATCTCATAGTGTAAAATAACGTGTACAGGGACTGTCGTAAAAGTCAAGTGCTTTGAATGTTATGACAGATATTATAATTCTAAGGAGAAGTTTGAACAGAAGCTCATACTTCATTGTTCAACACTTCAACACTACATTCAATCTATTTAAAGTTCGAAAAAAGAATAGAAGGAAACGCAAACTTATTCTTATCAACAGACGGCTCAATTTCTGGAATTTCAAATAATATGTTAGAAAAATGTCCAACCTCTTGACAAGTTCGAAATGAGCCGAAAGTTGGGGCCATTACGTCTTTTATTTCACATATTTACTCGCTGATCAAGACCGACAGCATGTTCTGTTACTGAAAACTTATTTACAAGGTGTCTCGTTACGAGCTCCTTTCTGAGTTTTTAAAAAGTTTCTTCTGTAAATTTCATACAATTTTAAAAAATTAACAGCAGCCTTTAAAAATACAATAATTTTAATAAATATTAAAATAGCATTACATAACTCAGGTAAAAAAATATCTGGACTCTCTTAGGAGTTAATTCTCTTTTGCTGGATATATAATTAGACATCTAGTTCTTAGTCCAGTTTAAATAACATATAGAATTAAAAATACTTCTTTAGTTAATAATTATGAAACTTGACAACAATGAAAAAGATACAAAGACACAACAGACACGTGGTTTCTGTTGTGTTTTTTTTACCTGTTTAGTTCACAAAAACGAAATTGCAGGTGGCTAACATACTAAGATGTTATAAAAGTATTTAATTTTAATTCATATTAAAATATTTTAATTAATGTAGCATTTAGTGTACAACAATCATTGCAGAAATAGTATCAACATTCTATTATTCAATTGATTTAAACCTACATTATTTGCATTACATAAATGTTTATTACTATTATAGTCTTTCCTAATCGTTTATTGTCGGTAGTCAAAATCGTTATATTAAATGTAACCTCTGAATTTGATCTCAATCCACTCCTAAGTGGAGAGCACTTCTGACCGATTATATTGTTAGTCAATACATTTCCCTTATTAATTATATACGAGAGACTCTCTTGAGCCTCGCTACCTTATTTATTTATATTCTTATACGTATTTTTGCATAAACTGTATTGTTTAATTTGTAAATTTTATTTGATTTCATACTATTTTCCCCATGGTCAAATAAAAATAAATAAGAATTATGTATATGTTACGGGTAATGCTGAAATATGGAGTAAACGTAAGATTACACGGCTATACTTAATATCACCCAAGCAATTTGGCTTAAGTCCGAAAAAATATTGAAATAAATTATAAATCGGGATTTACCCATACTCGTCTACCCAACGTTAGCTGGGTAATGTTAGATTAATTAGTTAAATTAAAAAAACTTATTAATACTATATATATCTATGAACATCTCGTATTTGGATTCTTACCGAATCTCCAACAGAACATGGATGGTTCTATTTTTTTTAATTGATTTTTTAACCACAACCGTGCAGATTATATATTATCACCATATATTATGTATTTTATTGCACAGTACAACAAATTCAATTAATAAAAAGTACAATAAATTTCACACAAATTTCTTTCTTGGGTACTTGAACTTGCCTTAATACATGTATAGCACTCCATTTCCACTTTGTTTTTGACTGTTTCATTTGAACTTTTTTCAGTAGAACTATTATCTATAATGATGCATCACCTAATATTACCCAGCCCAAGTTGGGTAGACCTAGGTGAGTATGGGTAAATCCCGAATTAACGTTTATTTTAATAATTATTCGGACTTAACCCAAAGTACGTTCGTGTAATCTTAGGTTTACTACATTTTCGAGCATTACCCGTATCATATACATATCGAAATATTTAGCATAATGTATATAACTTATAGTCTTCCTCAGTAAATGGACTCTACTACAATTTTTTTTATTCGAAGTAATATTTTTTAGCTTCACATTGTATCCAGTATGTAGCAGGATGGGCATAAGGAATCTGGAAATATAGTTTAAAAACCCTTCGGTTCCATTAAAACACTTCCGTTCTCAGCAGTTAGCCGAATTCTAGAGGTATGGAGGATGTGGAGTGGTGGGACTCTGTACACGATGTTCTAAAAATTTTATTAGACGAACTGTTTTAAATAACACATTGTTCCGTTGGCACTCTTCGATCGCCGAGAGTGTGAAGTAGCCCATATTTGTTTTCAGAATTCAATCTGGCTATGCAAATTTCATCAAGATCTATAGATTTGTGTGACCGTTACAAACAAGCTGGCGGATACGGGAACTGGAATGATTTTCAGTTAATAATTCACCAATGCACATTTTATTTATAAAAATATTACGCAAACATAGACGTAGTGTGGTCGTACGTTTAGTACAAAACCCACCCAACAAAATCTGAAATCCCGGTTTTTCCGTTTCCGTTAAAAAAAACCTAAGAACCTCTCTTAGTGTTCCTCACTACTCCATGGCACCTAGATGCCAAAATTCAACCTTATAAGAACTTTTATTTGTTCGTTGTCTGTCTGTCGTTAAGTAACGGAAGATTATAAATTTATATAAATTTACTTATTACTTTGTATATTACTTGTGGCAGATTTTCTGTTTATTTTATAATTTTTACTACCATTACTGAAAACTATTAAGATGAATACTTTAGCGTCCATTTCCTCTGCTTACTGTCGAAATAATTTCAGTTCTGATTAAAAAAATCATGACGTTGGATTTTGCTTACAACACTGTATCTTTAAGATGAGTTGAAATATTAATACCAAAGAATTTTTAAAGTGTTATTCCACACTAGCAAAGTACGTACCAAAAAATTTATCTGACTTAGCTGCATAATAAAGAAGACAGTTTCACTTTTTTCCCACAGATCAGGATAGACAGAGGAAATTTAACATTAAAGTACTCCGTTCCCCATTCTCTCATTAATTTTCGAGATATTACGTTCAACACGGTATGTAAGATCTAAATCAAGGATATACTTTGTTTCGTTACCAGAGCGAAAAAAATGAAATTCATTCCCCAAAATCTAAATCATTATTTTTACAGTCAGACACTGTGCTATTGCACCACGAAGGCTTCATGATGTAATATTATTATATAGATATTTTAAATTTTCTTATATATTTTACTACAATAAATAATATAAACTTTTTTCAATCCACGCAATCACATTTATTACCGAATACCAGCCGTGCCAGTCGTTCGAGACTAAAGTATCGACGTCCCTCACAGCCAACATTCATAGATCCACTGGTTGAATGTGGTTTTCGTTGCGATTCAAAATGTGGTCAGCTTTAAAAGCAGAACTGTCAGAATATGCTGTGCAATATTTCCACTCAATGAAAATTCAAATATGATTTTAATGATGCTATTTGTCTGCTCTTTTATCGTGTTTATTAATAGAATATAACTGATTCATTGGTTTCGATATGAATATATTTAATTAATAATTTGGTTAACATAATATCTAGCAAGTGAACACGATGGTTGTGGATTCGATTCTCACTTAGAAAAACGTGGGTGGAGAACGGAGTGCTTTAATACTAGCTTCTCTCTGCCTACCTAAAGTGTAAATGAGGAGAGAACTAGCTGATAAGTAAATAAGTGTTATATATTATAAAACAAATGATATCAATTCGAGACCCAAAAGTATTTACTGTCGCACGCCCCTCATACAGTCACACTTAACACCCCCAATCTTGTTACCACGTATCGTATTTAACGCATCAGTTCACGAAATTAAACTGCTCAATTTGGACACAAATAGTTGTCAAGATTGTAAGCCACAGTGGAAGGCGAAGAACCCTTCTGAATTAGTGACGGGTCCACGCGTACGCTATTAGATATTGACTGGGAGTATGTGAATCGGTTAATGCTTCGCCAGATGCCCAGAACAAATAGTTTAATTAAATTGATGCCGTGACGCAACGGCACAAGCGTCTGAATGTTAACGTGACGGCGGTAGGTTCGATTCCCACTCGGAGAAATTAATTGTCATTATATATCTCTGGTAAATTAAGTACCGCCACTCAACATGCAATGTCATGAAAATTTGGCAAAAATTCGGAAACGTAGCGCTAGCATTAGATTCCCTTTGCATATCCTTCCACATTGTGCGGGATACAGCGTGATACAGCGTGAAACTAAATTTTTATGTATTTAGTTGTTTAGCGTATAACAGATATCAAATTCAAATTCAAATTCAAATAATTTTATTCAAAATAAGAAGTTACATGCTTCATTTTTTGAACGTCAAATTTACCACCAGTTCACTAAAATTAATGCCTCAGACCTGAGAAGAACCGGCGCAAGAAACTCAGCGGGACCTATTTTTTAAAATCAATTTTAAACAAATACATATTTAATTATTTGTGACAATGATACCTTTGAAACAGACTGGAGCGAGCATTTCATTCCCAAGGCGTGTTATCATTTACAAAATCATTAATTTGGTAATAACCTTTAACACACAAACGTCTTTTCACAATTTTTTTAAATCGTGATATAGAAAATTCTCTGACGTTTTCTGGGATCCTATTGTAAAAGCGTACACATTGTCCCATAAAAGAATTACGGATTCGATGCAACCGAGTTACAGGTGCACCAAGATTATGCTTATTTCTAGTGTTAATATTATGAAAATCACCAATTTTGGTAAAATTATTAATGTTTTTCTTAACATACATAATATTTTCAAAAATATATTGCGATGCAACTGTCAATATATTAATTTCTTTAAACTTTTGCCTTAAGGAGTCTTTAGGGCCTAAGTTATAGATTGCACGAATAGCTCGCTTCTGCAGGACAAATATCGGTTGGATACCGGCTGCATTACCCCAAAGTAAAATCCCATAGGACATAATACTATGGAAGTAACTGAAGTAAACAAGTCGAGCCGTTTCTACGTCAGTTAATGATCTAATTTTTTTGACCGCGAAAGCTGCAGAGCTAAGTCTATTCGCCAATCCATCAATATGGGGTCCCCACTGTAATTTGGAGTCTATGGTGATACCGAGAAATACCGTAGAATCGACAGGATCTACGGGTTCACCATTCAAGAGTACATCGGCTTTAACAACTTTCGTGTTAGGTGTTCTAAAAATAATACATTTAGTTTTTTTACTATTCAATAGTAAGTTATTAACACTGAACCAATGTACTACTTTCGAGAGAGCATTGTTTACATCGTCATATACGATTTGTCGTCTTTTTATTTTGAAAATCAATGAGGTGTCATCAGCAAACAATACTATCTCATGATCCTTTTCAACTAGATATGGTAAATCATTAATATATATTAAAAAGAGAAAAGGACCAAGAATAGACCCTTGTGGGACCCCCATGCCGATTACCGAACCAGGAGATTTCTTGCCATTCACATCAATCCTCTGAACTCTGTCAGCTAAATAAGAGGTCAGAAGATTGAGTGCATGTCCTCTTATGCCGTAGTAGTGTAGCTTCATGACCAATGTTGAATGCTGTACACAATCAAAGGCTTTGGACAAATCACAAAACATGCCAAGAGCATCCTGCGATCCCTCCCAAGCCTCATAAATATTCTTTATAAGACCTATACCAGCATCTGTAGTTGAACGACCTTTAGTAAAACCATACTGTTTATTGTGCATGAGATTGTGTGAATCAAAATGCAGTAATATTTGATTTAGGATAATTTTTTCAAAAATCTTACTGAACGAGGGTAGTATAGAAACAGGTCGAAAATTATTAGGATCAGATGTACTACCCGATTTAAATATAGGTATGACTTTACTAAATTTCATTAGGTCAGGAAACACACCATACTCTATACAATTATTAAATATAGTTGCGAGGTGAGGAGCAACAGCGTCTATTATATAACTAATCAATTTGACAGAAATACCCCATAGATCTGACGTTTTCTTGATATCAAGGGACTTAAATGTCTTAATGATGTCCCTTGAATTGACTGATTTAAATTTGAAATCTACATTACATTTATGTACGCTCTCCTTAAGTAATGATTCAGCGACAGTTGTGGAGGATATAAGTTTATCGGTTGTTGAAGCTGGAATATCAGCAAAGAATTTTTCAAATACACTTGCAACTTCTTGATCTGAGCTGGTTAAACCTTTGTCAATTTTTAATTTAAATTCAAAGTTATGATTCTTAGCTTTTCCAGTTTCACAATTAATTATGTCCCATGTCATTTTAATTTTATCAAAAGAATTTTTAATTTTATTTTTAATGTGTAAAGATTTTGCCATGGCACATACTTTTTTAAACAATTTAGAATATACCCTAACATAATGATTAAATGATTCACTATGGTTATATGTTTTCTCACTATAAAGTTCATATAACCTTTGTCTACTCTTATGAATCCCCACTGTCGCCCAATCATTAAATGACAAGAAATTCCTGGAGTTGACAGTTTTAGAAGTAAATATAGCATTGAACTCACTTTTAATAACATTGAAAAATTTCTCATATAGTAAATTGGGTTTATTTTTATATTTTAGGTATTTAAGTTTTGCTATTATATTACTTCTAAATTTTTCTACTCGACCAGTTGTCATCGGTATACAAACAATTTTTTTATTTTTATTAATTATATTTTTACCAAAGTGAAAAGAAGCCAACGGTCCACAATGATCTGAGCTTAACATATTAATTATTGACTTTTTACATGGTATGGAGTTTGTAAAAATATTATCAATACAAGTTGCACTACAATGAGTAATTCTTGTTGGCTCTAGAAATAGATTATCTAGGTTATATGATTTTAGTAATGACCTGAATCTGATACAAGTGGTGGAATTATCTAGTAAATTAATATTAAAATCACCACATACAGCTATTAATTTCTTAGATCCAGATAATTTTACAAGAACCTGTTCTAAAATTATTTCAAAGTGTTCATATAACCCAGTGGGAGGTCTGTATACACTTACAACAATGAAATGCTCTAGCTCAGCACAGGCCATTTCAATAGTCTGCTCAACAGAGAGGCTCACAATGTCTTTACGTTCTTTAAACTTGAAAGATTTATTCAAAATTATTAGGGAGCCACCGCGAATTGCTTTTTCTCTGTTGAACATACTAGCTACTTGGTGATTATTAAAATTAAATATAGCTTCAGAGCTTCGAAGCCAGTGCTCTGTAATACAAAGTACATGAATATTATTAGTATTTAAGAATAGCTCAATTTCTAAGTCTTTATTTAACATCCCTTGTATGTTTTGATGCACCAAGTTTGTATCATTATCATGACAAGTAGTATTTATTTTTAGATATTCTGCTGATCAATTAATAAATCATAATTTTGATAAAAAATTAAATATTTATAATAAAGTATGGCTATCTATCGATAATCATACTAAAATAATCAACGAATGTTACCTAAATGCACACAAATAATTTTATGTAAATATTCGTATAGTTAAAGTGGGCGAAGCCGCGCGGGGCCGCTAGTAGATTAATATAAAATGTGATTTTGTCCATAAAATCCATTTAATATATTACATTTAAAAAAAATAAAATTAAATTAAATTGGGTTCACGCTATATCCCGCACACAGCAGGGTAGGCAGAGGGAACCTAGTGTTAAGACTGCCGAATTTTGGAGGCATTGCGTGTTGAGTGGCAGAACTCAACGCCGCGTTTAGCCTCGACACCAAAACGAAGAAATGGAAATATAAATTTAAGTAAATATTTCATCTCCTCGAGTGGGGATCGAACCCACAACCAGTCGGTTTTACATTCACACTTCATGCCGCTGCGCCACGACTGGCCTCAATTACATTTTTTTATTATATTACATTTAATTACAATATTTATAATATGTTCCAAGCTTCTTGCAATTAATGTTTTAAACTTTTTACTTACTTACGTATATTACTTCTTTAGCTCACAATATTTTAAGTAAACTTTATATAACAAAGTTTTCAAAGAGAATCCTTAGCAAAAGTCTTAAACTTAAAATTCCAGTGTGTTATTAAAAGAAAAAGCTTAACGTTCAAATATATCTTTATTATCTGTTCCATTTAAAATCACTTCTGAAATATTTTTATACTGCCTAAACTTGTATTAGACGCTACATCATTTGTATATACAAAGAGAGAACAAAAAAACGTAACTTCATTCCGTTGCTTTTTAATCTTAAAAGGCTAAATAACCCTAGCTGCCATCTTTCAGCTTTAGGTTTTTTTTTACACATCAGAGATATAGAGACATTACATTCTTCGCTTTCCTTTTGAATCTGTGCGTTAAACATTGTTTTTTAAGTTGTGAAAATCAATGTCTAATTTTGTCTTACCAGAACGAAAAAGATGGATAATTCAAACATAATTTTTTCCCCGAAGGATACCTGACCACCTCGTTCATGGTGACAGTGTCTGATTGTAATCCGAGAATGTTCCATTTTGCTACAATTTTAATTTTCTACGTATATGCATACATATACTTTTAATTTAATTTATTTGGTTTATGTCAAAAACATTATATTTATTTACGTCAAGTCTTTAAACCTACAGCCATCATACATACCTAAATATATCACCGCTACAACCTATTTATATTAATAATCTAACTTAACTTCACGCTGTGTCCCTAGCGGGGTAGTCAGAGAGATCGGAGCGCCAAACGCTACGGTCCCTACATACCTCTTTTGCCTCGTCCACTTTCATCAACCTCTTCATACACGCCCTACGAGGGGTCCTCGTGCTTTCGACGTTACCTTCTTTCAGTATTTTGTGGGTTTGGTATTCTGTGTTTTCGGAGGTCAAACGAGATCTCCCCCTACCTCTCTTACCACTCATTTTTCAATAAAATATTAATATAATATTAATACATTTCAAAACATTCACTTATTGATATTTAGATGAAAAGAAATGATTTGGGCGCTGATATAAATAGAGTTATTTACACAAGACATTACATTCAGATCAAAGGCGGGTTCGACGCTTTGAAAACACAAAATGATATCATTCACCAGAGCACCGTTCGACTGGCAAAATATTATGTTCTTTGATGAATATCAATAATCAATATAAATAAGCTCATACGTTGCAAATGATAATTACAAATGGGTTCACATATATATATATTGTACACGTTTAACATGTTGAAGTTACTTTCATATCAGATTGTTTATAAAAAAAAGTGAAAAGGATAAAATATGTTTACCTCACATCCCTCCACTGTTGCTGGGTAGAATAATTAACAACTACCGGTTAATTACTTTATGCATTTGGTAATTTGAGAAACATTTTAATTACGTCGGATGGAGAGGTCCATGTGTCCTCTTTATCTAACGAAACTGAGAAGATCTAAAAATAACACTAAGTGGGCTTTGTACTCAGAACCAACATAATGATTGATTGTAAGTACCTTTAGCAAAAAGGTGCCTTTAGCAAAAGGTTAACACAAAGTACATTACCTTATAAAAGAATATACAAGAAATTACACACATATTGAATGTGGATTAACAGATAAAATATTTTCTTGAATATTCCCTTCGTCCCTGTTCCCTTCGCTTCGTCCCAATTACAAGATTTTCTGCTCGAGCAAACTAAAACATCGCCTCAATCCGAATGAATAAAACTAATCAAGCTGACGACGCTGCGCTACGTTTATTCCACCTTCATAATCTTCGAGACGGCCGAATGGAAAGGGCAAATACTTAATACAGAAATATATGTTACATTTGTGTATCGTATTCTTATTTCTCTATTAATTCCTCTGTTATATTTTGAAAAGACATACAAAGTATATCTCTGAAATATAATCGGCGCTATTCTCTTGCAGTTTGTATATTAATTCTGGAGGCATTGCGTGTTGAACAGTGGAACTCAACACGCTTTGCCTTGACACCAAAGGAATGAAATAAAAATATGAAATATTTAATTTCCTCGAGTGGGAATCAAATCCATAACCTGTCATGTTTACAGTCACACGCTTTGTACCCTGCACCATGACTGGCTTCTCTTAAATTCAAATTCAAAAATTATTGTCGTCCCATCGTGAACTATTTTACTCTTAGGTTAAACAGATCTATAATAAGTAATTATGTGAATACATTATTTAATAATTATGTAAACAGATCAGAGTTAAATAATATTTTTTCAGTTCAACCTTTTTTAATTGCCCGAAAATAAATCCCACACTGGGCGCCAAATTTACCAACCAGATTTTTTTTATTTCCTTTATTTACGTGAAGCGTGATCGAATATTTGTTAAATACAATGGATATATAACAGAATTACTTCATCAAGAGCTAACTAGCCGACACTCTGATCACGCGTCGATTGTAATCGAATCAATCTGTGAAGTTACCGAGTTAATGAGTGAAAATCACAGAACTGAGTGTGCATTTCATTTAAAATTAAGAAAATAAGTTTTCGTACTTTAATAAATTTGCTATTTGCTATTAATTAACATTTTTTTGGTTTTACTAAAATATATATTAGCTTGCTAAGACATAATAGAAAGAATAATAATATATTATCATGAAAAATTAAGAATATAATACCTTATCATTAGATTGTCTTTCGTAATTTTGCAAAAAAGTCTATTACAAATACTCTTTTTTTGTTTTCTAAATTTTAATTACGTCACTTATTTCCTAGTTTATGTAATTTAAAAGCAACAACATATAATTTTACAAAAGCTCTTTCGATAAGAACTATCCCATATAAAATGTCAGGTCAAGTATAAATCACTATTAACAAATAAAGGTTCCTTTTTCCAAAACAACTATTAGAAGTATTGCTTAAACATAAAGCAAATTTTCAGGAAAAATTCTGAAACTGTTGTTTACTCCCAAGTGTAGTTTTTCTTCTCTCGCCCGTTAGCGCGAGCGCTCGTTCATTAAACAAGGTGTTCTCTCTATACCTAGGTTATTTTAATATTATAACACAGTCGTAGTGCGATGTTGAATTGTCTGACTGTATATTTTTTTTACCTGTATGTTGCATATAGCAAGGGAGGCAGAGGAAATATAAAATTACCTAGTGTTAAGACACTCCTTCATTTGCATCCGATTTTCGGGACATTATTTGTTGAGGCCAGTCTTCACACACTTTGTTTGCCTGTAAACGCGACTATTTTGGATCCGCACTCGAGTAAATGAAATATTTATTTAAATTTATATTTCCATTTCTTGGTTCAATTCGCACTTTAAATTCCGCCACTCAACACGCGATGCATCCAGAATTCAGCGGAAAGTGTGAAACTAAGTGTCTTAACACAAAGATCCCTCTGTCTAACCTGATGTGTGTGGAATACAGCTTGAAGCTGATTTAATTTAAATTAGGTAACAAGATAAAGCACGATATTGAGCGTGGCACTTAACACGAAAAAAAAGTTAATTCAGCAGCAGCAGGAACCTTTTACAAGTCACTTTATACCCCAGCGCCACGACTGGCCTCATCTTGTTACCAGAGAGTAAAAATAAGAAAATAAAAATAATTCGTTCCCCCGTTGGGAATCAAACTTGCGTCGCATACACAGTCAAATTTTGTGCTGCTACACCACGAAAACCGTATCGTATATCAGATTTTTTTAGTAATCCAAAGATTAGGAAACAGTTTGCCTAATGTTTACTCTGCACTCTACATTCCTTACTTTACTGTTATTCCTTTAGTATTCTAAATAAGATCCTCTTCGCCCACTTACTTGGTCGATGCACTCCTCCGATGTCTGATCGTTAAGAACACAGCACTCGTAAGTATAATATAACACAATGTAGCGCCGACGGGCCGAGGACTGAAGCACCCATCCATCACGGCAAGCCTCGTTAAGTTCGAGAGCGCTCAGTTTTAATCGCACTTAACGTTTTCGTTATTCTTCTTTCAAGTCAGAATAATAATAGCTGAATTGATTTATGACGAGTGTAAGCTTTGTTTGCTATGATAATGGAGTGTTTAAATATGCTTTAATTTAGATGGCAATATTTTTCCTGTTTCTGATTCAATACGGCACCGTAAAGCAGTTGGGGAATATCTGATTGGCATGAGTCAATTGTTGGTGCCACGGCAATACCTGCTCTTCTATCTTTTACAGTGGATACCGGGTTTAAGTGAGTTCATTTTCACTCTTTCTGCTCGCTCGGTACTTTCCGCCCGAGTATTTGTTTGTGGCAATACAAATGTGGAGTTTACTTGCGCGTTCAACGTAGTCCATTCCGTTTGCGGTAGAACCCGGGCTTTTTAAATAAAATAAAATTTCACTACCATATTATATTAGGTATCAATAACAATCCAATATAAATAAAATTCAAGTATCTGTTTGTTATGTGAAAATAACTGTATTTTTTCAAGTGCATATTTTATTATTTACACGATACTAAAACACAAGCAAATAAATTTAAAAATGTTGTCTATCTGTCTCTTTGTTTGTCCAGGTTATTTTCCGGGACAGCTGAATTTTTATGGGGCTTTTACTAACATATAGCCCTCTACATGTTAGTAGAGCAACATATACGCTACATTTTAGGAAACAACACTTTAATTGTGTGCGCGTACCAATCATCCACCTAGATAGATATTAAATAACTAAATATTTGTCTAAAAGTAAATTTTTGCGAGCAAAATCACATAAAATCCCAAAAGATTAAAATTACGATTTAAAAAATCATATTAGAAATACAATACTTAAAAATCTATAACAAAAACTTTAAAATCAAAAGTCCACAGTAATAGATAAAACGACTAACATTAGCCTTCAATAGTCAAATGAAAAATATTCCAATAAATGTTCTCTTAGCTTCGTCCTAATCAAGAACGTTGTACACATTTGTATGTAGACAATAATATATTTGTAGTGGAAGGTCCACAATGGCTTGAAACCGCACTCGATGCCAATAGGTCGAGCCATTGCTCTGCGGCGAGGCCTCGATACTGCCGGTAATGTCTGTATGTAACTCTAAATCGTATAAGCCAAGTTCGGACTTCGAAACGACGAACTAATCTCATAATATCTAACACCTAAATCTCGGGATACTTTGATTGTTAGAGCTTTAGGTATTCAAAAGCTTCGTTTCGAATGATTTATGTTTGAAATCATACGGTCTCGTTGACTGTAACTCAAGTTGTGTTCTGTTTTATTATTTTATATTTTGGATTTACTATTTTAAAATTATATATTATTAACGTAGCATAGCGTTTTCTTTGCTGTCTATGGATATTTTAATAAAATATATATTCCTCCCACTCCCACGGCATGATAATTTTCATTTTTCAGCTTACATAGAATAAGCACGGTGTTAAGTTGCTCCACTCAACACTCGAAAATAATATATTTGTAGGTTCCCTCAGCCTGACCTGTCGCACGGTAAAAATCGTGAAGCTGCTAACTATCGATATATGAAATAGAATATTATGAAAAATGTAGTATGTACTTAAGAATTAATTTATTGTTTTAAGTCGTAATAATTGTTATATTACTATCTCTACTCTTATCTATTCTGTACATGAAAGATATAAAAAAATAATCGGTTAACATTTCAATTATAAAAAAAACCATTCAGCAGAATTGTTGTTTGTTTGTATGTTTGTTCGCCAATCGGCACGCCACGGCAAGGGGCACAAGGGTGTGATTGTAACACAACGTTGTAGGTTCGATCCCTATTCGGAGGAATTAATTATTATTTATTAATATTTTTAGTTCTTCGCCCGCTTAATGAACCAATGATGAATGAAATAAAACAAATAGTAATGTTACGGAAAATTAGCTAAAATATAAAAGCGCACTTAAATTAATTAATCCGTTTCTGAGATTACTGAAGAACAAACACACGGCCAAATAGACAAACTGACCAAGTTCTATTACATTGTTAAATGCACAGACAGTACAGATGCCGTAAGCATTGATAAGTTGTTTTTTTTTTAAACATTCAATTGAATGTCCGAAAATGTAACTTAAGGTTTTAATAATTTTCACATTAAAATTTTAACTGCTTTATAAAAAAATTTTTAGTACGTGTTATAAATTACAACATGAACGTAGTTAAGTGTATTGAGTTAAAAAATCAATAGCTAAAGCGGGCAAAGACGCGAGTACGTCGTTAGTTTGTAAATATAATAGTATCTAGTTTCAGTTACCAGATTAACATGATTACATTTTCAACGTAGACTTGATACAAAACAAAACTACATCAGAGTCCGCGTGTACGCGTGTTTAACTCCCGTATGTGTATATCTATATGTGTGTATATATATGTGAGACAACGGTATAATGATCCCATAAATTGTTAAGCTCTGGAGAAAATTCTTTCAAAGGTATTAAATTTGTAAAGAGTATTTATAAACAAAGGGCAATAGATTTTACAAAACCGACAATTTCGAGCCCTCATCTACACATCGGCCTTCACTAATTGACAGAAAATCCCTCAAGTTGAGGCGCTTCGTGCCATAAGAATTAATTAAACTATTTTTTTATTTTTTCCGAATGCTCTCTATTTCTTTTATGGTCTTAACGACCTCGCTATATTATAAAATATATTTAATAATATAGCGATAATATTTAATTTATTATTTCATAATATTATAAAATAATAAATTAAATTAAATATTTACATAAAAAAATCCGTAACATGCATTATAGTTCTGTTAAAAACTACAGAGCATCAAATGTCCGACACAAGCCTCAAGTCGCGACGAAGTGAGTCTCCTGAAAATGGTTACGCACAAGGCATTGGTTTTTAGAAATTCAAAAATATAACATGTGAGCTTCGTGGACCCCCATACTTAGTTAAGGAAACATTTATTAAGCATAGACTATATAAGTACCCCCATACAACTTGTATACAATTTTCCTTCATATGCCCTCTGTAAGCCGCAAAGTCGCAAAGTTTTCGCCAAATAAATAAGGTTATTCAGATATTTCGCCGTACATTTATATTTCTGGCACGTGTGAGCATCAAAGATTAATGATGCAATTAAACAGACGTGCCAGTAGTCGCTAAAACGAGCTCTAGAGATCTTAAAATTATAATAAAATGTAATTGAACGACTCTTGTTCTACGTCTGTGGTAATTTCTTTGTGTTTTAATATATTTCTTACTGGTGATGTTATTTTTTTAATTTCATTATGACTAACTAACATACAGAATACATTAAAGGTCAAAGTTAATTATTTAGCCATTTCGAATATTATTAAGTTATTTCGAATAAAAAATATTTAAAATTAAATTAAATTAAATTAAATTAGCTTCACGCTGTATCCCGCACACAGCAGGGTAGGCAGAGGGAACCCAGTGTTAAGACACTCCGTTCCCCACTTTCTACCGAATTCTGGAGGCATTGCGTGTTGAGTGGCAGAACTCAACATCGCGCTTAACCTCGATACCAGAGCGAAGAAAATGGAAATATAAATTTAAGAAAATATTTCATCTCCTCGAGTGGGGATCGAACCCATAACCAGTCGGTTTTGCAGTCACACCTCGTGCCGCTACGCCACGACCGGCCTCAAACTGACCAAGTCAAAGACCAAGACCAAAAATATTTAATTTAATATATTAAAGAAAAATGTCAAGACACATCGAGGCCAGTCGTGGCGCAAGTGCACACAGTGGAATTGTAAGCGCTACAGGTTGTAGGTTCGATTCCCACTCGAGGAAAAGCGCGGCGTTGAGTTCCGCTTCTCAACACAAAATGCCTCCAAAAATCAGCAGCGGAGTATTTTCACAATAAGTTCCCTCCGCCTACTCTGCTGTGTGAGGAAGTGTCGCAAAAAAAAATATATCAAGAAATTGTCAATGATATGGCTGTAATTGGATATTCAATTATAGCATTATTCACCATCCTGCATTCTGTTTTATAGAGATATTACAGACTGAGATTACACCGTACTTAGCCTAAATATTCTGCAGTAAAACCTGTAATGTTCTACATATTACAGATATATTACCTATATTTTTTCTCTAAATAAAACTTAAATTACATAATTTGTACTCAGGTAACTTATTAACCAAAAAAATCAAACATATCGCCACCATACTTCCAGTCCAGTAAACAAATGGCGCACCGCGTGATAGTGACCGATGCAGATGCCGCAGAGACTCGTTAATCATCACAAACGGCGCTGTCCGCCACAATCATACTTAGTGACGTAAAAATGTTGGAGTGGACTTTGTGACCTAAAATATGAATTACTATTGTCCCAGTGCACTTCTATTGTAAATTTTTATTATATTACATTTAACGTTGGGATGTTATTGTGTTATTTTTTTTCTTTTTAGTACCGCAATGTGACAGTGTTTGTCTGTGAATAGTATGGATGTGGGTTCGGTTTCTATTCGGTGAATAAATTGTTTGTTTTTTTTTCCTCTATGTTTAAAGAAAGCCAGATGTTCAGTTCCCCCAGTATGTATGCATGTATCTTCAAAAAGTAATATTTTTCATTCGGGAGAATAGTACATAGTGGAATCGTTTGTTTGCTAAAACTAGGTTCGCTCCGCTGCTGTGCGATTCTTTAAAAGTTACTATTTCTTCAATTTATGAAAACTAATGCTTTCTAAAGAAAGGCTTAAAAAATTAATGAAATTCTCCAAATTTGGGTAAAAGCGGGGAACGGTGTGCCTTATCACTAGGTTCCTCAATCTATGCCAATATACGGAAAAAAAACGTGAATAGTCTATTATATACGATGATACGAACACAATAACATCATGTATTGTTTATTTTTAAAATAGGCATTCAACCCTTTCCAAGTTCCAAAAGATTTAAACGAAATAATACATTATACTCGTACTATACAAACATTCAAAATACGTCATACTATACAAAGGATAGTAGTTTCATATAATGTAATTGAATGTCATAAATTGTGCCTCTAACGTCACCATAACTACTTTGTGCCAAATGTATGGTAATTAAGGTTGATGAACTGATTTTTTTATATTATTTTACATATTTTCATGCAGTTTCTTGAATATGGAAGGAGAATATTGTGGAAAAAGCGCTCTTTTTTTGTATTTTAACTGAATATCTTTATCCTTATCTTTACTAATATAAAAAACCTTGTTTAGTTAAATGCGTTAATCTCAGGAAATAGCTACTTGTTCGATTTAAAAAAAAAATCTATTTTGCACAATCCATTTAGGTATCGAGGAAGCCTATAGACTATATTATTATAATACGTTAACCGTATCGATTAATTCCACCTGTACAGTACCTGCGCTTAGAGCTTATATCGGACAATTAGAATGTATTATATTGTTAGTTTTTAGTTATTACCATTTGCTTCTGGTAGTAAAGCTGGTATCTTATATTTTATACTAAGGAATTCAACCCACAACTCTCACATACAGACACTATACCTACCCGATCTACTACACGATCAAATCCAAATGACCTAATATTATAACCAAAGCTACCAAACAAATGTGAACTAACGGAACGTAACGATCAATCGGTTTCCGTTGACATCGATGACGTCACTCGTTAGGCAGCAGTCACTTCGGATAAAGCTCAATGTCAATTAACAGAGCTCAATGTCATTACCGTGTTTTGCTCATCACGTTTGGAACTTAATACACGTACATATATGTACATACGTGTAGACTAAGACCATCGTGGCGCAGGGGCACAAGGTTCGACTCCTACTAGGGGAAATGAGATATTTAAGATTTTCATTTCCCCACTCTGGTACCGAGACAAAGCGCGGCGTTGAATTCGAGACATAGCGCCGCTCAGCACGGAATGCATCGAGAATTCGGCGGAAAGAGAAGAACGGATTTTTTTTATGAAAACTGCGTGTCTTGGCACTGTTCTCAGGTTACCTTTGCCTATCCTGTTGTGTGTAGGATACAGTGTGAATCTACAAAATTAAATAAAAAAAAAACGTATGTAGGCTTTATATGACACACTTTTACATTTATATTACAGGTCTTACTTCTACCTGCGGCTTCGTCTGCGTATCCAAATGGAAATAACTAGCACACATATCTAATAGCTTAAAGCTATCCTCTAAAAATAGACTATATAACCAACACTAAAATAATTTGTCAATTCAAATTTCAATCTGAATAACAATATATCTATAATACTCTATTATTTACATTTAAAGTTTATTTAATATGTGTCATTTATATATTTCAATATTATAATTTATTTATTCATCATTTATACATGCATGAAACTATACACACATTGAATAGAATTTATATATTTTATAGCAAGTTTTCGTATATGCCTACCGTCGACAGAACCGCTGAGCAGTTATCGTTTTCACATATACCCCCTTGTCGACGGCAGATAATAATTCTAACAGTCGACGCTTGCCACTCGATGCGCTTTATATACGTTCCATTGTTCTCTCAGTTATTTGTTAATATTATTGTAATTCTTGTGTTCTCTCTTATATATATGTTTGTGGTTGACTTTTGTATAAACTGTGTCGTGATTTACTATTTGTGTTTAAACTATAAGTAGGGGAGAGGGGGGCACATTCGAACGATTTTTAAGCTTTGTGTCATATCTAAAAATTCTACAGTTTTTAACTTCTTTACTATTTCACAATGCTTAGTCCAACTATTGTGCCACACAATCGTAGCATCATATGTAGAAAAATATATAAGATAAAGGTGCAGTATCAACTTCAGTGGCAGTAGTCAAATGTTCAAAGCTGCCCTTGCGGGGTAGCATTGAACATATACGGGGCAGTTTTGAACTATCCTCGAATTCAATTAAATTAAAAGGCTTATCAAACTTTTAAGTAACTTTATTAATAAACTTAACATTAGAAACGATGGAGATCAAATATCAGTACCATGTTAACTTAAAAAAATAATATACCTAGTTTAATATTGCTGCCGGTCGTGGCGCAGCGGCACGAGGTGTGACTGCAAAACCGACTGGTTGTGGGTTCGATCCCCACTCGAGGAGATGAAATATTTACTTAAATTTATATTTCCATTTCTTCGCTCTGGTGTCGAGGTTAAGCGCGGCGTTTAGTTCTGCCACTCAACACGCAATGCCTCCAGAATTCGGCAGAAAGTGGGAAACGGAGTGTCTTAACACTAGGTTCCCTCTGCCTATCTTGCTGTGTGTGGGATACAGCATAAAGCTATTTTTTTTTTTAATATTGCGATTGTACTAGTACTAGTGTTAAATAACTTTAATATTATTAATAGACTTTTAAAAACGTACAAACAAAAAGGTAGCTTTGGCTTCCTAGAAGTAATGAACATTATGGGATCAATCATAGAATAAATCTAATATTATGAAAATAAAACAAAATATTTTTTTAAATAAACAGCTTACTACCCTAATTTGAACTTAGAAAAATTAAATTTAAAGGAAAACATAGATGTAGTATGTGACGTAAAAAACAACTGAAATTGGGGGAAGTAGTCTACGTAAGAAATAAAAATCAGCTTCACGTTTTATACCGCACACAGCACGGTATGCAGAGGGAACCTAGTGTTAAGACATTCATTGGCAGAACTCAACTAAATAAATATAAATATATAATAAATTTAAGTAAATATTTCATCTCCTCGAGTGGAGATCGAACCCACAACCAGTCGGTTGTACAGTCACACTTCGTGCCGCTGCGCCGTGACTGGCCTCAAGTCTAGTCTTCGTAAGACTTTTGAAAAACTAACGTAGCAGTTGTCCTCTTTCTCAAGAAAGAAAAAAAAATACAAGCTACTTTTTTATTATTCACAGATGATGAGACATTCGCCAAAACTGTTGAAGTCTCCAATATTTATTAAGTTGTAGTCTAATTCCATTTCGTAGTCTTCATACGCACAGATTTCAGTATCTTCATTCTCTTCACAGTAAATTGTCACTTTTTATTCTGATTCCAAATGCATTTTTGAGTCAGTTTCTTGTGAAGAAAAGTTAATTATAGTTTTGTTTTTCTTTCGCGGTATTTTTTACATATAATAATATTCAAAACTGCCCCCTTTATTTTGTTCAAAGCTGCCTCAGTGGTAATTAAAAAATTACAAACGTTTGTTTTTCAAGTAAATGTTCAAAAATGGTATTGATTTCTAGTTTAATGCATGATATATGAAACATTCTAACTAAAAGAGGAAAAAATAAAACCATATACCATGAATTGGATCCCTGCGATCCTTACGCGTTTATTTAAAAATGAATAAAATTTTACTCAAAATCAAACACTCCTCGTAACTCAACAACTGGTTCTCATTTATCAGCGGTGACAAGTGACACGTGTGCAGATTAGTGCTGCCACTACTCAAAAAAAATCTACCAAAATTTCTTTTTAAAATAACTCTGTTAACACATATTTTCAAAGGTGCCCCTGTTCAAAGCTACCCCCCTCTCCCCTACTTTAAAGTGGTGTTGAATATACTCAGTGTAAACCGTGAGTAGACTTTTTATTATTCACCGTCAACATTACAGTTAAGAAGTAAGAGTTTGTTAATTTGAACATACTTATCTCAAGAACTATTAGTACGAATTGCAAAATTTGTTAGAGCACGTTAATACCGTCATTTCGATGTTACCTGTTCCTGCTGAATGTAAGAATTGCCTCGGACACTTAGAATGTGTCATGTGTCATACTCATAATAACTCTTAGTTATTTCCATGTTGTATTCATTAATTAAACAATATAATATATTTTTTAAATTTTACACTACAGTAAATAAAATAAAAGAATATCTCTTGCCTTGCCTTTTAAAATATGGGAGACTGAGTTTTCCAAGTTATTGTTCAAATAAAACCATTTTGTCAAACTCACGAACACAATTGATGCGTGAAATTTATAAATCCATCGAAGCAGACGAATCTACGGAACTTAGCAGATCATTTTATATTAAATGATTACGACTTTGTCAGTTGAGGAGTCACAAATAGGCATTCGGGCCTGGACGGTTCACGCTCCTCTGCAACTCGCGCGTCACTGCCTCACTTTTCGAACTTATTATGTATTACATGCCAGAAATGTAAGTATATAATTATATCGACCCAAACGCGGCTTCGCCTGCTTAAACTTATTGTTATATTATAGTCAAAGTATGTAAGCTATATTACTGTAAAGTTTTATCTAGATCCGCTTAGTAGCTTTTGTAAGTGAAATAAACATCCAATCTAATAAATTTTTACATTTATAATATTAAGTAGTATATATCAAATACTTTTTGTAATATTCTATCTAGCAGAATAGGCAAAGGAGACTTAGTGTTAAGACACTCCACTCTCACGCACCACCCAATTTTTAAGACATTGCGTGTGAAGTGGCTTCACTTTGAAGCGAGGAAATAAAAATTATTCATTCCCCCGAGAGGAAATTGAAACCACAACCGTCGTCTTTACAGTCAGACTCTGTGTCGCTGCACCACGACGATAGATTGTTTTATAAAACTGAAATATCAGAATATAATTTATTTGGTATCAAATATATTCTATTATATTGAAAAGTTTAAGAAAAAAATATAAATGTAAATCAAGGTAAAAAAGGAAATGGAAAACCTTGTTTTATATTTCTATAACATGGAGTTGATAACATTGAAAAGAAATAAGATAGGTCACGTTAAATAAATAATAAGTAAAATTGTATGGATGTCCAGAAGGAAATTTAAATATCAGAAAGATAAATCATCAGTTGTAAACTTATATATAACACACATTATGTATCTGTCTGTATTATCAAAATATTGACGTTTTTCCAAAAGCGTATGGTTATGTAAAAAAAAAATCAGCTTCACGCTGTATTTCGCACACAGCAGGGTAGGCAAAGGGAACCTAGTGTTAAGACACTCCGTTCCCCACTTTCCGCCGAATTTTAGAGGCATTGCGTATTGAATAGCGGAACTGAACGCCGCGCTATGCTTCGACACCAGATCGAGGAAATGGAAATATAAATGTTAAATAAATATTTCATTTCCTCGAGTGGGGATCAAAATCACAACCAGTCTCGTTTACAGTCATACTTTGTGCCTCTGCGCCACGACTAGCCTCAAGTATAGTTATTTACACGATACTGAAACACAAACAAACAATTTTTAAATGGTTGTCTGTCTTTCTTTTCGTCCGGGTTAATCTCCGAAATAGCTAAATCGATTTTTTGGCACTATTACTAAAATATATAGGGGGTTGTGCAGCAACATATAGGTTGCTCTTTATCTCGAATTCTGCGTTTGTAGTGCTCGCATACATATTGCGTACCTAAATAAATGTTAAATAACTAAACATTTTTGTAATATTTTTGAGAGCAAAATCAAATGAATTTAACAGTAGGTTCCCTCTGCCTTCCCCACTGTGTGCGGTATAAAGAGTGAAGCTGATTTATTGGATTTTTTTTAGAATCAAATAAAACCCAACACATTTAAATAACGATAAATGAAATGTATAGATAACCATACTAAAACAATATCAATCAATTTTACCTAAATACACTGAAATCATATAAATAAACATTCGTATCAGAACGACGCGAGCGAGACCGCACGGGGGCCGCTATTCAAAAATACATTTTAAACCATTTTATTCTTACTAAAACAACACCAAAGTAATTATGAAGTTTATTTGGCTTTACTCTATATATATATACATATACATACATATATATATATATATATATATATATATATATATATATATATATATATATATATATATATATATATATATATATATATATATATATATATATATATATATATATATATATATATATATATATAGCAAGACACTTCAAATCTCAAAATATTGCGCGTTGAGTGACGAAAATCAACGCCACGCTTTATCTTGTTAACAGAGCGAGAAAAATAAAAGTAATTCATTCTAAGTGGGAATAAGACTGAGACGGCCTAAATTCACTTCTTAAGTTCACAACATATTAATTTCGGAATCATTACAAACTAGTATTATTGTGCTTTTGTACTACAAGCTGTGTACTAATATATGAAAAGTTTAAACGTAAACTGTCCTCCCCGCCCTACCGTCCTAACCAAACACCGCCCCACGGGCTGACTCCACTTGGTCAATAATAACCAGATATGACAAACCAACTCTGAAATTTGAATCTGCTACATGTAATTGTATTTAGCTTTAAGTTTACTAATCTACTAAACTTTTTAGTTATGGTATTATTTATTTGTAGACGCTACTGTGACACAGTTGGGAAGATGGAAACTGTTGACTGCTCACGCTATTATTTGAGATTAAATCTTATTGTAGAAACATTTTACATTTTTTCATATAAAGTAAAATTGAACTTACTAAATTTCATTTTTATTTTTTTAGTTTCATGCCGTATCCCGTACAAAACAGGGTAGGCAGAGGGAACCTGGGAACTCAGTGTTAAAACACTCCGTTCCTATTAAGACAGTTAAGTTCTCCACTATCCGCCGCATTCTTCAGGCATTGCTTGTTGAATGGCGCTTGGATAGTTTGCAAGAAGCGCGGTTCAAATTCGGCTACGTTCCTAAAACAACTATCTGCAATATATATATAATATATAAGTACATACATAAATATAGATACAACTGTAGAGTGATTTAATTATTATTTGTTATTCAACTACTTCATTTTAATAATCAAAACTATCTAAACTAATAAGCCAATTGTTTTACAAAATATCTATTCCAAATCAGTCTAAACTATAACCAAATATCAGAAATCCTATTTGAAATGATTACTAAGCCGCGGCCGGGGGCGAGCGACGTGTTAAAGCCAATATCATTTTCACTACAAATATTATAAATGTTACATAATATCTCTCTAATCTCTCAGTTTGGGTCGTGATTGCTTCACTCGATGTATTGGGATTTATGGAAACTAATGAACATTATTGTATTATGTACTCGTACGTATAACATGATATACACTTACAATCTTCTATATATAAAAGGACTTGTGCTGACTGACTGAGGTAAGACGCACGCAGAGCCGTAACCGCTGATGGTGGAAACGTGAAATTTGGGCAGATGCTTACTTTCATATTCTGGACATCTACTAAGAAGGGAATTTGAAAAATTTTAACCCTAAAGGGATGAAATAGGGCTTGAAAGTTATGGTATGCTATGGTAGGAAGGTATGGAAAAAAAAAATAATCTGTACCGATTTTTATAAAATTTGAAATTCAGACTCTTAAAAATATTTCATTGAATACGTGTTTCATGGTTTTTAAGAATTCACCCCCTAAGGGTTCAAATAAGGGGTTGAAAGTTTATATGGAAAAATCTTTAAATTGCCACCGATTTTTATAAAAATTTAAATTCAGACTGTTAAAAATATTTTATTGAACACGTGTTTCGTGGTTTTTTAGAATTCACTCCTAATAAGCGGGCGAAGTCGCGCGCGCCCTCTAGTTTATTATAAAATACAGATTATTTTTGACGCAGCGGCACAGCGTGTGATTGTAAACGTGATTATTGTGGGTTCCTGACTGGTAACAAGACAAAGAGTGGCGTTAGGTTCCACCAGTCAACACGAAAATTCGGCGGAAAGTGCAGAACAGAGTGCTTAACATTAGTTTACCGCTACTTACCCTGCTGTGCGGAAAAAAACGTACAGCGGTTTATTCACGTAACCTATGCATTCTTTGCTAGTTCATAGGTTAATGTATATCATGTATGAAAATTAAAACGCGGCTATCAAATAAAAAAACATAAAGTAATAAAAGGCTAGAATTAACTTTATAACCCACGAGAATTGGGAATAATATAAAAATCATCAGGAAAGTAATGAATATTCAAAGTAAATTACCATAAATGCTTTGGTAGTTAATTATTACCGCTTTAAAAAAATATATTAAACTAAGTTTCAAAATAGGCAGGTTTAAATCTTAAATATTTTTTTTATCAGCTTCACGCTGTATCCCGCACACTGCAAGGTAGGTAGAGGGAACCTAGTGTTAATACACTCTGTTCCCCACTTTATTTAAATATATAAAATTTATTTAATTATTTTCTATCTTATCGTTATCTATAACTCATTTATCTTTAGCTTATCTAGAAGTATACTAGATAAAACAAGCTTTCTAGCGATAAATGTTTGATCTTTTATGTGGCTTTCACTAATAGGTAAAGTGATTCAAAAGAAAAATCAGTATGTGTTAATCAATATATTAGAGTAAATCCGAATATCATAGATTTGTAATAAGATAACCGGAAAAGCTAACCGGAAATAACATAACAGTGACATAACATAACATAACAGCACATAAACGATAGTAGGTACACGCAGGCCAAGTGCAAGGGAAGCCGCTAGTAGTAACTTAAACTGATAAATAATTTAATATTCGTTTTATAAAATCCTAGATTTAAGCAAGCAATTCTTAATAAATGAATGCATAGTAAACAAGTTAGCTTATGATGAGGCGGCGGTCGGCCGATCTAAATGTAGATTAATATAGAAAAAACACATTTACCTCGCGTTCTTTTTCCGGTGAATAATCTTTCTTGGCTTTTTCAGGAAGAAAGTTTGATGGCTCCGAGCCAATCTGCAATATCGGCGCTGCGATAGAATATATTTTTCGCTTTATTTTTTTCTTAAAAGGTACTAAAATGTATTGATTAGTACAAATATGGTGCCACAAAAAATGTGTATGTTTAAATCTTTTTCTTTTTGAACTGATTTAAAAGAAATGGCTATATTTTTCGTACGTATTTTGTATACCAGGGTCTTCACCATTTTAAATGAAAGCCCAGTTTTAACTACTCTATAAAAGCCTAATACAATCAAAACAAAAGAGATTTTGCCAAAAATGAAAAGTGATTTAGACAGAGTGAAGACAAACAAAATAAATAATAAAGTTATCGTTGTAGATAAAACGTTATTTGATAAGAATGACGCACACAGACCACTAACATATCAAAGCGACAACATCGTACACGTCTCATTCACGAAATCTTCGTTCGTGGGTATTGGCGATGAAGTTGAACCTTGTTCAGGTTTATTATAAAAAAAGCGATATCCCTTTCTCGTTCTGGTATGTTGTCTGGAAGTGAAAAGGTACATATCGGCAACGCTTAGTTGTATTTTTGTAGTAGTAGGTGTTTACGTTATTAGTATGTATTCGAAAAAAAAATCCGACGTCTGCACTCTTAACGAATCTTGAATATATTTTTAGGAGCGCAGACGCTTCCAGTCTGTATATGTATGTAATATTATTTTTTACATATATATCCAAAAACCATTGTACGGATTTACATAATTGAGGTGTTGTTAGATTTGCCTTAGAAGCTTAAGTGTTAAATGTCCAAGGTGACGTAACAAAACCTTGGCGACCGTACATCGCCATTGCACTTGGTGAACATTTATTTTTTCAAACTGTAAAATATGAGCAACAATTAAAGGGCTTACTTCAATACAAGGATTTCGAAATGATATATCATGATTTTCATTACACTATATACTAATAAGAATAATACGATGAGAAAGTTTATGTATATGGGTTTGCGGGGAGAATAGCAGTGATAGCCTTGTGGATTGTAAAAGACAGTTCAAATCCTCCAATCCGATATTTACTCTTTCAATAAAATAATAAAAACTAAAACAAAAAAAATATGCCAAATAGTTTATTATATATAATTAACCCTTGGGAACACGGTTACAAGGAACTCCGTAGAATTTAACAGGCCCCTACTGTTAAGCATAATGAACTATTGGGTTTGCTTCTTTCATTTAGTTTTATGCAGTCGGAGGTGGTTTGTTTTAATGCATATAATATATGCTATAAAACATTTGTATAAAATTTCACAAAACAATAATTTTAGACTTGATTGAGTAAAATATACCCACATGTTAGGGGCGACCGTCCCTTACAATTTAAATCAGTTATTTGTTTTAATATAACTAAGTAAGCTTATTATAAAAATTTACTTAGAATTTGATAAAATAGAAAATATTTTGGTTCAGAAAAACGCAATGTTGATTTATTAAGAATTTCTGAAATATATGAAAAAGAGGGCCGAGAAGAAAAAGAAAACATGTAAGATCATCGTGGCTTAGCGGCACAATGTGAAATGGATGGCACGGTGGATGGACGTGGGCTCGATCTCATTCGGGAGAGGTAATTATATTCATTTCCTCGTTCTGGTAAGACGATAAAGTGCGGCGTTGACTCCCGCATCCTGATAAGAAATATTACAATAATTTGACGGAATATAGAAAACGGAGTGAATTATCAGTAGGTTCTTTCTGCCTACTCTTCACGAGGAAAAAAAATATTTAAATTAAATATAGCACGAAAAATGCATTAAATAAACTTATAACACAATTCTATGAATTAACAGATAAACAAAATAACAACAACATAAACATAATAAAAAAAGTTACAATTTATTGGTTAACGATTATAAAAACGACCGCACGAACATTGGACGGGCCTCGGATGGGCATTGGACCTCGAGCGCTCATCGCCCGGTGACGCTGTGTAGACCCATTCCAAGGTCACCAGCAGTTTAGCTCTTTCCGAAAAAAAAACATTCGACAGGGGTCGTCATCTCTGGTGTGGCTCGATGCACTACTCTTGCTCTTCCGCCCACTATCCTTGACTATTCGGATAACTGAATATTTAATTAATCATTATTATTTTATTTACGAATGTGGTTTAATACCTAATTAGTAACTAACTAAACTAGTAATTATAGTGAAGGCGAGTATTGGTTGCATTGTAAAGGGATCCGTGAAGCGAACACCTGCGGTCGCAAGTCCAGGCACTGCTTCACGCTTCATATCATTTAAAGACAGTCGATAATTATTAGTTAGTAAATTGTAAAGTAATGTAGTAAACTTAAAATTTCCATAATTGTTATGAATTTTATACTAGAGGAAGAGCGTAGTATCCTTTCTCTCTTTTCCTCTCTCTCTAGAGTCAGACAATAACAAGCTTAAAAGACGAATCACTAATAGATTCTGTTAATAAACTATTAATTGATTATTTATCAATCAACTACATATACCTACCACATACACTATTATATCTGCAATTGAATTTAAAAGCTTTTAACTGTAAATTGACGAACAAAGCTAATTTTGATAGTGATTGTATAATGTACACAGTACAAGTACGTACTTAATGCACGTAGGAGCACTCTCTAAATAGGTTTGTTTTGTTTTGTTCCAGGTGAGTCCTTTTGTCCCTGATGAGGTCCCTCACCGGGCGAGTGGGATAGTAATGTTGTTCTAGAGGTAACTATATTTCTACTTTGCTCAAAGAAAATGGATTAGTCGTTATTTTTTTACTATGTCACTTATTTTGAACTGAATTAGTTTAAGATAAATAATTTTTAGATTTAAATTTAATTTTATAAGTAAAAGTATAGTTTAGTTAATTTTATAAATATATACTTCTAAGTAAGTACAGTACAAATAAAAGAAAAAGAAATAAATAGAATTTATATTGTAGATGATGGGAATTTGGGTTCAACCCCCACTCGAGGAGATAAAATATTTACTTAAATTTATATTTTGATTTATTCGCTCTGGTATCGGGGAAAAGCGCGGCGTTGAGTTCTGCCTTTCTGCCTCAATACGCAATGGCTCCAGAATTCGGCAGAATGTGGAGATCGGAGTGTCCTAACACTAGGTTTCCTCTATCTGCGGGCTGTATGCGGGCTACAACGTGAAGCTGATTTTTTTATATTAATTATTTTCATTTCCTCGCTCTGGTAACAAGGCTAAGGATGGCGTTGAGTTCCGCCATTCAACGCCCCCAGATTTTACTTAATTCTTTCTTCTGGAAAGTGGAGGACAAAGGAAGGGAAGCATCTTAATATAAAATATCTTAAGTTATATTTTTTTATTTCCAAAACAATCTAAAACTCTAATATAAATTACGATAATATTTTAGTTTATGTTTATTTTATTTAATTTTACAAATAATTTGACTGTCACCAAGACGAGGAAAAAAGAAAGTAGACAATCATAATTCAAATGCTTTCATATTTTTTTTATAAATGCAGACACATGTATGTTTGTGTAATCGGAAAACTTATTTAATTACAGTTACCTCTGCTCCCCTAAATTTTAAGAAACTGAAGTAAACACTTTCAAGTTACATTGTGCAGTAAGTTATATATCTGTAGCTTCGCCTACAAAGCTTGAACGTTTTCTGTCGTTTAGTTTTTGGGCTTATCACCTAACACATTATTTCAATAGTTTGATAGAAAATTAAAAATTAAGGCCGCAGCTACTGCCTGTACGCGACGGTTGTGGGTTTGGTCTCCAACTGAGGGAAAGAGTTATACTTAAATAAATTATTTTCATTTCTCTACACATACGGCTGGCACAATGGATGATTGATTTTGCCACTTCAACATAGAAAAAGTGGGGAACGGGTGTAACACTGTTGCTTGTGTTATACCCGTTCCCCACATTTTCTAGTCCCTCTTGTCCATTATAAATGATAGAGGAGTCGCGTAAACCTTAAAAATAAAAAAATAAATAAGCAAGAAAACAATAAAAAGATATTGTAAACAGAAAAAATATTAGTCGACTATTCAAATGTTATATGAATATGACATTTTCTCAGCATCTCGCAGAAAAATGGCGACCTTTAACTCGCAGTGACGTAATGTTATTGCTGAAAAATCTCCGTTTCGAGGAACCCTCGGATATGAAATACCTTTTTAGGTACAACTTATGGAGATCGCTTTGTGAACGTAATAAAATTTAACCGTCACGTCACGGTAGCATATAAAAAAATATAAGCATATTTCATTTGCATTTGAATCATATCATTATGGGGCATTCAAGACGTTTTTTTAGTTTGATTAGTTGAGGTAGTTTGAGGTGAATGTGGGTTCGATACCCCGTTCCAATGGAGAAATATTTATACTTTACATATTTTCGTTTCTTTCTGGGTATATAGAGTAGCTTTGGGTATCCTATATAAATAAAACTAATAATAGCTTCGCGCTGAATCCTGCTAAATCGATCTAAAAAACGGCAAAACGAGATTAGGTAGTAATATGGACAAATATTATGTCGATCTCATTACGTTGAGTTAGATAAAGTAAATACTTTGTTTTGCTATAAGTGCTCGTAATAAATAAAACAGAATCTATATAATATTTTCCTTTTATTTGGTCCACACATGTCCGTCATAAGGAATAGTAAGCAAAGATAAGCTAGTATTAAGATACACTATTTTCTGATGTTTGTCCATTGTAGTATCTGTTGAGTAACCCTAACAAATTCATTTTCAATTGAAATTCAAAGTATTCTTAAATTATAGAGAATCGCCGAATTGACATAAAGCTGTTGCCTCTGAAGTCATTTCAGCTGAGAAGAACCGGCGACGAGCTCAACAGTTGCTTTTTTAATATCAATGTCACAATTTTATTATTACTTACATTAGATTCCTGCATAAGATTTTATTGATATAATTCCATATAATTTCATCCGTTGAAAATTCCTGAACATTCTAATAGATTTGACGTATTTTTTTTTATAATTACTTTAAATTTATTTAGTGGCAAACTTAGAATGGAGTCGGAATTTTATTATACATTACTACTATAGAACGAAAACGACTATTAAAATTACTGTAAAATAAGCAACTTCACACTTTTTTCTGTAAAAAAAGCAAATTTAGTTCTAAGACACTCCGATCTCTACTTTCCCCGTTATTTACGGGATATTGCGTGAGTTGTGGAAAAAATCAATATGACAAAATAATGTACTTACTTTCAACATGTCACGAATACCTTAAAAAGAGGTATTTTTTATATTAAAGCTTATATTAATTCTATAATCAATTCACTGTCATTTATTTGTGTCGTCTGACAGATTGAGCGTTTTGTTGTACTGCTCTCTAAGATTGGCCTTGATGTACGATTTTTTGTGGAGATGTGAATATTTTACTCTCGAAGCCCATTTGTTTCGTATACTGATGTTTTTCACTTGCTGAGTACTTAATATTGTGGTAGATATTCCGATATTCTTTTTAGGTTCACGTAGTATTCCGCATATGTGTGGGCATAGTGGACCGAGTGTTAAGACATTCCGTTCTTTAGTTTTAGTCCAGTTTTGGAGATGTTGCGTGTTGAATAGCGAAACTCAGTGCTGCACTTTGTCCTTTTACCACATCGAGAAAACTAAATTAATTCATTCCCTCGGGTGGGAATCCGTCTCGTTTTTTTTTTATAAGGTGGGACTTGAGCTTTTCATTTAATAGTCACTTACCACTACAAAAAGGCTAGTCCATATATCTAACTAAAATAAAATAACCAAAACATATGTATATACAATAACACTAGACATCACGTCAAAAATACATATTGTTCGTGAAGCATATTTGACCTTTGAGGCAGTAAAAGTGAAGCAAAATATTTGCCAAAGTGAGCGAGCGTCTCAGAAGTAGTTCCGTGAGCGGAATAATGATCAAACACGCGGGACGCGTGATAAAATGTTGATAACGCGGACACGCCTACTGTATGCTGATAACGCGATAATGTAACATTGTATTAGGTTGAGGACGTCGTGGCCCTGTAACCCTGCGGTTATAGTGTCTGAATGTAAGCGTGATTGTTGTCGGTTCTATTTCCACTCGGGGGAATGTTTATATTGATATTATGTTAATTTTGCTTCGGTAGACAAATAACATGTTGAGTTTCGCCACAAAACAACTCGAAAGTCGAAAATTGGACGGAAAGTGAGTAATGCAGTGTTTTAACATGATGTTCCCTTTGCCTACCTTTATTGGAATTGCTTTAGTCAAAAATTATTTTATTTTTCTTAAAACTCAGTTTACTTACGTTACTGACATTATTATATATAGGTATTGCTTATATCCTATTATACCTTTTTAAAATTAAAATTAATAAACTGGAAAATGCTGTGGGATGATTAGTTTAATAATTAATTCGTAATAATCAATATTACAAATAATATTATAATTGATTTTTTTAATGGAAAATTTCCAGTTCACTTTTATATGAATTTGAAAAAAGAATTTATTTTCTATCCTTTTAATATTTTATCATATTCGTATTATCTTCTAGGAAAATCAATTTCTATACAATAAAGAAATGCTAAGCCTGATCTATACATCGTTCCTTTAATAGAATAACCAATTTCGTAATATTTTCTGTTACAATAAATTCAAGGAAAGCTATATTGAATTATTTACATATTAGGTTTTAGAAAAGTGGATTATCCTAAATAGTATGAAAGATTATTAAGAAGAAATGATATCTGGAGGAATATTCATATTAAATTATAAGCTTTTTAAATCTAATTCTGATTTATTGGATGATGGGTTTGAACTAAATATATCATTTTCAGGGAATATATTGTTATTTTATTTTTAAGTTAAATATCACTCTGTTAAACGAGCAAAATGCGGAGTTGAGTTTTACCGCGCAAAATTCAGCAGGAAGTGGGAAACAGAAGTGTCCTAACACTAGGTTTCCTGGTTCCCTCTGCCTACCCTGCTTGCGATACAGCATGAAGCTAAAAAAAGGTTAAATATCTTTTATTTTCATATACATGAAGTCACAAGCAAAGACGAATTTATTACAAAGAAACAAAGCCATAGTGGCGTGGTTACAGCTTTTGGAAAGTTACTGGAAACGTGATGATTGTGGCTTCGATTCTCACTTGGGGAGTGAGCTATTTCAAATACTTTTTAGAAAACGTATAAAAATTTTGAACGTAGCGGTATTTGAACTGTACATCTATATTTCAATTTCTCGGCTCTGGTAACACAAATTGTGACCTTGAGTTCCAATAATCAACAGGTAAACGGAGTTCGAAAAACGGAGTGTCTCGACATTAGGTCCTATTTGCCTACCCTGCCATATGCGGGATGCAGCGTGAAGCTGAAAAAAAAATCGTGGAATTTAAATGTTATAAATTTTACCTTTGTAACATTTAAACATTGCCCCACAACATTTACACGCACCCTTCTTTCACAATAACAAATTAAATTGTTCCCTATAAGTCCTTTAATCAGTCTCCTCTCAGCATTATAAATAACTCTTCTTGTGCCTCATATTTTTTTTTTATTGTTTGTCAACTTTAGATTTGAGATGTGATTGAATCATACAAAAAATTTAACACGTGTTGCTTCCACTTTCATACATATTTTATTTATATTAGTATTTTTATAAGTATATTTATAATCTTATAATATTTGGATATGGATATCTTGCTTAAACTTAGCCAAAAAATGAAAACCCCTGAATCAAATATTCAGGGGTTTTCATTTTTTGGCTAAGTTCTTAGGGAGTTTTATGAAAAAATCATATTTACATATTTTTAACATATTTATAACCGACCGACCGATACATATTTTTAACCGACTTCTGTAAAAGGAGGAGGTTATCAATTCCACTGTAATTTTTTTTATGTTTATTACCTCATAACTTTCGACTGGGTGAAACGTTTTTAATAACCTATTGTTTTTTTTTGAAAGCTGGTGCCTCCAATGTCGTCTCATTTTAGTGTGATCCGTTTCGAACAATATCATCTATTAGAAAATCATATAAGTCTTAAATTTGCAATTAACACGTGCGAGAAATCTCTATATATAATAAGACAGTAAAAATATTTTGTCTGTACATTTAGTAATTTTGACTGAAATGGATAGAGGGACACTTAAAAAAAATAATAGAAAGCAAAAAGATTTTTTTTGAATTTCTTGTCTGTCTGTCTGTCTGTCGGTCTGTCTGTCTGTCTGTCTGTCTGTCGACATATTTTTGTCCGCATTTTTCTCTGAAAGTACTGAACCGATTTACTTGAAAATTTCACCAATTGCTTTGTTTTAACTCAACTTGAGTATTAAAGTTTAGTTCATTAAAATCGGTTCATTAAAAAAAAAGTTATCGTCATTTGAATGAACTCAAGGCATTAGCTTGCCTGCGAATATTATATAGCAATCGCGCTGGTATGACCCTGGTTAAAGAATGACATTCGAAACGTCTGGTTTATATGATTGTTGATAAAAATATATATTTTTGAAGCACTATTATATAATATTTTATACAATAAAGTAAGCAAAGTTGAATTGTTAGTGGAGATTACCTTCATAAATCATAACAGTTAAGTTTAAGTCGTAATTAATTCAACCGGCCGGTCGTGGCGCAGCGGCACGAGGTGTGACTGCAAAACCGACTGGTTGTGGGTTCGATCCCCACTCGAGGAGATGAAATATTTACTTAAATTTATATTTCCATTTCTTCGCTCTGGTATCGAGGTTAAGCGCGGCGTTGAGTTCTGCTACTCAACACGCAATGCCTCCAGAATTCGGCAGAAAGTGGGGAACGGAGTGTCTTAACACTAGGTTCCCTCTGCCTACCCTGCTATGTGTGCGGGATACAGCGTGAAGCTAATTTTAATTTATTTTAATTCAACACAGAGATAAAGAACGATCTTGAAAGAAATATCGAGTAAATACAAAGACATTTTGGTTGGTTCGTTCATATAATATATGTAACTAATTTAAAAACTGTACAGGAGTTAATATGCAATTAATACAGTTATTTTACAAAGAATATTATGAATCCTACAACCTAAATTAAATTATTCACTGACATCAGCACATATAAAAGAGTTTTAGAATTATGATAGACGTATATTATATAGGTAAAAAGAACATAAAGTTACAAAAATATATACATGTAATACATAATTAGCTTTATGTATATTTTATAAATAACAAATATCAACAATGGTCGTATTTTTTTATTTAAAACAATCAAAAATTCTTTGACGATAATGTCGTAAAAAAAATCATATTAGAAGTCATTATAGTTGTCAATCGATTGTGCTTATTAAATCAGTAATCATGTATTTTAAGCGGGCGAAGCCGTGGGCGAGGCGCTAGTGGAGGAATAACTCAACATCACGCCAACTAATTTTGATGATACTTTTTTTTACTAGAAAGAACTTTAAGGGTAATTTGATAAGAGTTTGGTAAGGAGTCTGATCTAATATAAAGTAGCAGAACTCTTGAGTTCTTAGGAGCAAACTAACGATACTCAGGCGAATCGTTTAGGCTATCTGGATATTTGAGTTATCATGGTCGAATATGATGATGATCAATCATCTTGAGAATCTTTGTTAGGGTAAATCAAAATACGTTTTACTTCATGTTAAGTTAATTTATTTATTACTTTTTAGTTTATTCATAATATGTAGACACATGGTAGATACTTCTTTAGAAAGTGTACATAGCTTTACTATCCATTTTCTAACCATATTGAAGACATTGCGTAGGTGGGAGAACCTAACCACATGTTACAATCATTATAAATTAAGATAAGAAGAAGGTAAGCTTTAAATATTTATGAAAACAAAGATTTTAAAAAAAGTTATGCTTGGGCCCTTACTATATAAAAAGGAAAAAATATTTTTACTTAAACAAAAATACAAAAACGAACTCTTTCATTTTAACCTAAAATTACAAGCTTACACATAAGCATTAACTTTGTCTAGTTTTTTAGGGTATCAAATATTCCTTTGTCCGCCCTAGGCTCCAAACCGCTCTAGGGTAAGCCACCCTTGGTTAGTACAGTTAAAATTATTCCACATCACATCGAGGTTATTTTTATAATATAAGGGGTAAAAATCCATTCATATAATATCATTCCAGTCAGCAATCAAAGTATAAAATAAAATAGAATATGGAACAATGTTTTGTATAATACATTAAAATGAATAAGCACACACAATCATTTAAATTTCCACAGCTTTGTATCCGCGCGTGCGGTCAGAAGTGCTTTATCAAAATGAAAATATTATTGAAATAATAAAATTGCACGCCGCTATCGGACCAAATGCGTATTTTTTTTGTTATCAAAGTAGGACTCACACAATGAGGCTTTTTGATCATTTATGTGTGTTTTAGTATATCTTTAAATATCTTCCGCATATAATAAGTTCTTTGATTTTCACGATTATTACACATTTTAAATGAAACTATTTTAACCGGATTAATCGCGTATATTTAAGATTATACATTTTTAAAAACCCGACGTTGCCGACACTTTGCACTACCCGTGACCACGGACTACTGCAGAGTGTTCGAAACGTCGGGTTTCCAAACATGTAAACCCTTAAATATACGCGATTAATCCGGTTAAAATAGTTTCATTTAAAATCTTCCGCATATTGTATAATTTATGAAATGAAATGGTTAAAGCGGAGATTTACTAAAGTGCGGCAGATTAATATACAAGTGGATTACTTGTACTCGGTTAAGTAATTCCACCAAATAAAAGCCCCATGAGCTCCCTTACTACTAACGATAAGTGGTGGACAGTGGTAATATAGTGTTAAGACACTTTGTTCCCACGCACCACCCAATTTTCGAGATATTGCATGTTGAGTGACGACCTTCAACGCTGCGCTTTCCCTCCTTATTAGAGCGAGGAAATGAAAATATTTTTTTCTACAGGGTGGGAATCGAACCCACAACCGTCGCGTTTACACTCAGATGATGTGCCGCTGCGGTACGACGAATCAATATTTAATCATAAGTTTTTCTAATCGAAGCTATGTCCATATATAAACATACGAAATCCAATATGGGCTATTTGGAGCAGCAAGTTCAGTGATAAAGGGACCCCGACGAGTTTTAATTAACGTTCTGTAGTGCTTTGTGCAATCAAACAATTTACTTTCTTCTTATCTCTGTGCTGTATGCGGGCTGTAGGCGGGCTGTAGACGGGCTGTAGGCGGGCTGTAGGGGCTCCACTCTCCGTATAGAGTACGGTGTGATTAAATGTTTTATTTACAATTGTATCATCGTGTATTGAATCATTTACGAATCACTGAATCTGAACAATGACTTTAATTAAATTTTAAGTAAAGTTCTGTTGAGAATATATTGTCTTACAGACAAATGTTTAAATTTTTTAGCTTCACGCTGTATCCCGTATACAGCAGGGTTTGCAGAGTGAACCCAGTGCTAAGACACTCGATTTCTCATGCACCACACAATTTTTAAGATATAGCGAGTTGAATATCGAAACTTAGAATAAAAGGGCAAAATATTCATATAAAATATACTTATGTGCGATAAAAAAGAATTTATTGTAGAGAAGATCAAAAGTAATTTTATAATATTTGACTTTTCCTAAATTTTTAATATTTAAACTATGTAAAAAATAATTATTTAGAAATTAACTATTTGAAACACTCACTTTTATTTTATTAAGTAAACATGAGTATTGTACAAGCAAAATAAGAAATTGGCGAATGAGAGGTTGTAATTGCGCTATTCTTATTACTCTTTAGTACTTTACTAAGTAAAATACTAATTTAGTATTATACAGCAACTATTTTTCTTAATATGATCACTTTGAGCCGTCTGCGTGTAGTGTAGGTTCAATACGTACTCGTCGCAAAGGCTATTATTAAATTACTTTAATTTCAAAAGCACGGCGTTGACTTCCACCGCTCAACAACCAATATATTGAAAGCGCGGCACGGGCAACTTTAACATTAGGTTTCTCTTCATTCTGGTAGCCACTCTGCCCAGCCTACGCGGGAAAACTCACTCCGTTCCAATTAAGACACACTTCGGGGGGAGGGACACAGGGGAACGGTCACCTCTTTTCACTGAATTCTGGAGGCACTGCGTGTTGAGTGGCGGGACACAACGCCGCGCGTTGCTTCGTTACCTGAGCGAGGGAATGAAAATATGAAATATTTCTCTTCCTCGAGTGGGGATCCAACCCTTGTCCGACACACAATTGTGGCCCTGCGTTACGACTGGCCTCAGTTTTATGTTTTTAGTAAAAGAAAAAATGTTTATACTGTCAAAAATTCTTGTTGGGACACAAAAAATCTGTACGTGTCATGAAATATTCGGTTTCTCACTCGTCAAGCTGTTAACAGTATGTATGCCACAGCACGTTTACAAGCTTAGAGATACCTAGGATTTAGGTTAGGTGTTATGTTTACTATGTTTAAGAGAAAATGCAAAAGGAAGTTATCTTATAAGTTTGTAAAAAATTAAATAAGTATAATTTCTTTTTTATTTTTACCCTGTATCCCACATATAGGTAAAGGGAATCAAGATTTTTTATGCATTCATTCCCAGAAGTGGGAAAATACCTCAACTTTTGAGGCATTCCAGTGGCGGAACTTATCGTCTTTGTCTTTCTTGGTAGTACCAGAGCGATGAAACCAAAATAATCTATTATACCGAGTGGGAATCGATCCTACAACCGTCGCGTTTACGGTCTGAATGCCATTGCGCCACGACAGCCTCTTATATTACCTTAGATCTAACCTAAATGTTTACTTAGAAAAACAGTTATGTCATTATAAGAAAGGTCACAGTAAGATAAAATTATTAAAAATATTAAAGTAGAGTAGAAAACTTTTACAATAACCCTTCGTTAGAAAACAATTTAACACCACACGCACTGTTATTAAAGAAATCTGGATCATGGAAAAAAATCTCCTTTATTACAGCGTTTCCGAAACTTCCACATTTTATAAATCTGATAAAATTACTTTATTTCATGCTATAAAACACATTTCATTGCTCACTTGAAGTTCTTTTCTTAATTAAAATTGTGAGTATTTTTTTTACATTATTACTCTTTAATAATTGTATAAGATTGCGAATGAGTCGTTGTAATTGCGCTATTCTTATAACTCTTTAGTACTTTCCTAAGTAAAATACTAATTTAGTATTATACAGCAACTATTTATCTTAAAATGATCGTTACGAGCCGTCTCCTTGTAGACATCTATGAGACTACTGTACGGATTTGAATGAAACGTTTTCTATTGTATAGCTATTAAACCTGGGCAGGATCGAGATTATATTATTAGATTTTGAAATCTAAACTACAAAAAATAATTAAATACAACCTAAATAAACGTTATTGGGTGTGGTGAGCATTTTACACTGAGATATAACAATTCTGGAACATTTGATGAATAAGTGTCCGGTAACAGTAGAGGAAATGAAGAAAAATTGGTTCATATCTTTATGAATTATGAAAATGCTCATAAAGTCCACGTAGACAAAACTGCAGGCGGTTATAGTATATAAGAATAAATATAGAAAAGTAAGAACTGTAATTTTCAGTTGACATACATAACGTTAGATAGGTCTATTTCTAAGAAGATTGGTTAGCGATTATAGCTGAATACAACAGTCTGATAGATTAGATCAATCAAATGACAGTTGCAGTAAACGCCTCAAAGTGTACACATAAATTGGATGGCGTCTTCATCAATGTAACTGGGAATATTATAATAGATAATATTACTATCGAATTATAATTATTGCAAGCTGTGGTGTAGACGGAGAAAACAGTGTTAAGATACTCCGTTTCCGTCTCTCTGCCCAATTCTGGAGGCCTTACGTGTTGAGTAGTTAAGATCGAACTCACAATCATCACTTAGAGTCAGGCGATGTTCCATTGCGCTACGAGGGCCACTTAATGAAAATAATTCTACTATTAACTATTTAATCTCTCGTGAAATAATGATAAATACAATTTATACTTATATTATAAAGCTGAAAAATTTATTCAGTTGAAAGAACAGATGTACTAGCTCGAATTGAAAAATTCTCTATGTATTGAATAGTCTATGTATAATCGTTTCGATGAAGCCCCTCTGCGGTTAGAGCTACCCTACCTACCTTACAAGACGTCGTGTGTCGTACACAAACTTTAACTGTTCCCATTTTGCTACGCGCACGTCACAAATATAAATTAGTCTTACATAGCAAGGCTATATATAATATTGCTTTTTTAGCTTCACGCTGTATGTCGCACATAGCATAGTAGGCAGAACCTGGGAACCGAGTGTTAAGACATTTCCGTTCCTCACTTTCCGCCGAATTATCGAGGCAGTAAGGATCGAACCCACAACCTGTCGGGTTTACAGTCGCACGCTGGCCTCAATACATATAATATAGTATACACTATATAACTTATCACATCAGCCAGCTCCAGATTTCAATTAATAGCACAAAGAAATGAAATTGAAAGGACCCGAGAGGTCGTTATAGAGATGGTATATCATCATAACATATCAAACGTGTTTTGGAACATCTGTTTTTGGCGTTTCTTTTTATCTTCTTCCCCGTATTTATGTATATCCGAGTGGTAAATCATTGTACTTTTATGATTTTCAATGATTTTCAATTATATTAGAACATTAGCCTCAACGGTGGCGTTAAATTTCACATGATATCTTTTGGGGGATAAAACTTACACATAACTCTTTATTTAAAATATTAACCGATTCTATTTTCCGGTTTAAAAATGCACGGCGTAGAACTCCGCAGCAGCAGATTTCAGAGTGATTTTGTCTTCTTTTTTTAAATTAGAATCTAGTATAGATTACAATATAAAAAGGTAACGTATCATCAGTCAACTATACTGATCCTCCGATTTATCTAATTTGGAAAAATATGGAAAATAATGATAGAATATTTAATAAATATTATTATTGGATTTGAAATACGAGAGCCAGTTCGTTATAAATGTTCCCTTTGAAATTGCTCATATATTCGTAATAAACGATATAAGTCGGTTGTGTCTGCTAACGATGTGGTCTACAGCTCTTTGACCAATTTATTTAAACTATTTCTCAAATTGGCCATTTTCAACCATTTCATATTATTAAATTTGAGATAATAGTCAAAGAATTTGTAAAAAAATAATTAAGGCATAATCTAAGTGAGTTCAATAAATAAGCTCAATTGTAACTTATAGAAATATAAAATAGTATTTTTTTAATTCAAGTTTTCTTGGTCTTTTGGTCCTCAATGGTTTGCGTGAAAAGCTCAATCAGCCACATTTTTTAGTATGGTCCAAACTCAGCCAAAGTGCGGCCGTGCCTCGTGAATCAGATTGCTTTATAAAATCAGTATTAAACAATTGAATACAAATATTTCATTATTTAGCCAATATTTGCCACTACGAATATTTATGGACTGAATGGATGGAGTGGATGTTTCAATTTTCATAATTGTTTTAATTTTTTTTGTAATATTTCATTTATGTTAATTAAACTAAATTACTTAAAATAGCGGGAAATAATACAGAAACACATTTATTATTAAAAATTACTATCATCTCAGTATTCTCAGTGTATTAAAATATAACTATTTTAATGAGATGATAGATGACACACTATCCGACGCGTAAGCTGATTACGATAAGGTACTGAAAGCCGCGGTGCTTAAATTTGAAAATCAGTGGTAATTAGCCGAATTTTATGTTTCGCGGTGTCTATGGGAAAACCACGTCAATCACAGTTGAAAGAAAAAAATGATAGATAGATAGATTAGGAATAAAATGTTTTATATCTATTACGTGCTATACGAAACTAAGCATTTACTTTGCTTAACGCACTGTAATAAAATTGGATTTTATTGAAATGGTCTTATGATATAAGACTGTATGTTATAATATTTTGAATTTCTGTTTATATTGACTGGTGTAATATTTTTAAGCCGTATTTGTATGCAATTTGTTATCTTGTATAACGAAGAAACGGCGTCTCGTCGTGTGCTCTCCTTGTAGCAATTACCAGTACAGGCCCCGCGCGTTCCAATTATCGACACAAAGAGGCCAGATTGCGATAAATCCAACTCGCCTTTACACTGCTATTAATCTATCGGCCAATTTCCTTTGGAGTTTTTTCCTATAAATAACGCGGCAGTTTCTTTAAAGGGCTCCTAAAAAACATTGCCTAAGATGTTTCGATGTTGTGGGAAGCAAGGTTTCATTACGTAAATAAGTAAACATGATCTAAAATAGCTGAAAGAGAAAACGGAGAGTGGTCGAATATCGTCCTAGCTGAATTTCCTAACAAATAAAAAAACATTTTAAATTAAATTATTGAATCGAATTAATCGCTTATAGGCTGTCTTTATCTATATATTTCTAGAGATAGATATATATTTCCCGACGTTTCCAATTCTTTACAGTAGTCCGTGGTCACTTGTAGTCCGGCAAACTAACTGACGGTTTAAAAGTTTCATTTAAAATGTGTAAAAATCGAGAAAATCAAAGATCTTAAGAAACAAAAGTGGTCCGTAAATGGTGCGTCTATAACTTGAATTAATATCCTTATAAAGCCAAAGAATCACTTGTTTAAAAAAATTAACATAAAAGTTTGCAATATGATTTTAGAGAATATTTCAATATACCGACGAAAATAATTTTATTTTAGAACTGAATATGTAACATGTCGTTAGTCACTTAAACTAATTGACGTGAAACTAGAGCATGCACAAGAGATAAAAAATGAATATTTGATTGATTGACGCCACTAACCGCCTCCAGGTTAATGATGTCGTATAAACAGAGCGGCATAGTAAAAAAATAAACGAAAATATCTGTAAACTAAATCCACGGCTTAAATAAAAAATATATAGATAATATATCGTCTGCGTAAAGTGTACCTTTTAGATATTAAACGTGCAAAATGCATGTGATGAGTGAACGTAAAAATTGTAATGTAAAATAAAAATTAAATTTTACAACTAGTCACAAAATTACATCTCAATTTTACATCACCAATGTCTTTCACCCGTATGGCAGGGTGGTGGTGGACAGAAGCAACTTGGCGTTAAAAAACTCCACTCCACATTTTCTGCCGTGTTGAGTAGTGAAACTTAACGCCACGCTTTGTCTATCAGAGCAAGAGAATGAAAACAGTTTTAATTTAATCATTTGCGTTAATGGGATTCGAACTTACTATAGTGTTTTCAAACAGTTTGGAAAGAAGTTTGCCACAAGTGAATTAAGAAACGGAAATACTCATAATTCCTCGAGTAATACAATTAATTCCTCGAGTTGGAACTGAACTTACAACTAAATTACTCCTGTACTATGCGAATATAATTATATTAAAATTAGATTCTTTCAAATGCAAACTTCTATCGTAAAGTGAACAGGGTCCTAAACGATCAGGACATTCCTTTCCGCTTTATCTACTGTCAATCGATTTCTTCACAAGGCTCTTTGGGGAGTCCTTATACTCTGTGCGTGACCTTCTTCTTAGATATTGGACGTTGTTTTCAAGCATTTACTAAATATTTCCTTGACATATTCACCATTCAGTCTTGTTTATTTCTTTTATATTTATAAGTTTTAAGAAATCGTTAGATTTTTGGCAAGAATAGTTATGGAAAATCTAAAGTAATGGATATTGTCTGCCGAAATGGACAGGAATGATTAAATGCTGCCACATGATAAAGTACTTACTGTTTATCCATAATAACCTTACAAGCAACATTATAAAAATTCTGTATGACAAGTGATTAAACAATATTTAGATCAAAATCTAATATCTACCGAATTAAAGTAAGCAGCCCCGCGCGGATGAGCGACGACGCCGTTAAATTTTACTGCCACTTAAAAGTACATCAAGTGGGGCATTGTTTCGCATTGCGGGTGAATGCTTGAGTGGCCAATTGTTTGTTTCTGATTTTATATTCGAACAAGATTTATTTATCTTTTGTATAACAAGTGGAAAGTTTCTGAGTTCGTTTGACGTGAAGGTAACTCGGCCGGCTTGTGCGATGTAGGTCATCTTCATATCTCATGTATCCATGCTTGAGTTTTACACGCGATATCGTATCTGTTACGCCAAAATCTATGATGACTAACTTTTAAAGTATTTTTTTTTATTTAAAGCACGTAGTTTGGAAATATGATCTAATATGAATAGGATTCAATTATTGAAGCCGTTTTTTGACACGATACTGGGAAAGCTTCATCTGATGTAATGGTCATGGGTCGTTCCCCACTCGGCAGAACGATTAAATTTAAATAATTTTCATTTCATTACTTTGGTAGACAAAGTTCCGCCAATCAACACACAATATATAGAACATTATGTCAAGCAAAGAACGGAGTGGAAAAGCGTGAAGCTATATTGTAACAAATAAAAGAGATGAAATTATATAATTGATTGATAGAGCTGATCTGTTTTTTATTATATAATTCCAAAATTTTATTCTTTTGTAAATTTCCTTTTCAATGGGAAGCTCGACAATAGAAATCATTTTTTATAATGCCAATATTATAATATGATATTTCTTGTTTCCCGTTTGTTCTTTAATCTTATAAAACTGAGATGTTTTCATATTATAGCTTTTGACACTGAAATGGATCTGGATATTTCTATTAAGTAATAATATTATATTTATTGAGAAGCTTCTTTCCTGGGCAACTGTTGCGAGGCCCCACACAACCTGAAGGCATGAATAGATGACGCGTCGTGAATTATGAAATAATCCCAATTGATCCCAAAACTAACATCATCAAAGTTTTAGTTTGTACAAATTGACTCACTTCCAACACACACAACGTGTCGCGATTCTGAAGCCCAATGTCGTAAGCTCACATATTACATATTAAATTATGTAAATACATATTATAATGGGCATATACTTGAAACTTTAAATGATAGCTAACCGCACAACAACAAAGTCATTTAACTTTGACTATAAACATTAAATATGCTTACTAGTAAATCATCCCTCTCCCTCCTTCCTAAAGTGGAGGGTGTGTTTTTACTTCAAAGCATGTAAAGGTCCGCTATTGTTTAAGTATTGGCAATGTTCTTCTGAAACACCGGTTAAATTATATTTGTTAGTTCTATGATTTTAGTGACATAAATGGTAATGTAAAACTTCCTAACGAAATAAACGACACCGTGTAAAACAATCGCTTATAGTTTGTTATTTTTTAAGGTTCCGTACCTTTTAAGAAAAAAAGGAGCCCGTATAAAATCACTTGGTTGTCTGTCTGTCTGTTCGTCTGTCAAGAGCCTTTATCTCACTCATAATCTAAAATCTACAGTTTCATGATTTTCTAAAAAAAAAAATTTTTACACTTACTTTAAAAAATATTTGGCTTTTATATCGCAAAAAACGCGATAATTCGACACTATAAATGGAATCAAAATCAATAGGGTACTTTCAGTTAATCTAGATTCTAGAATTATGAAATTTGGCATCTAGCACTTACAGGTAGTACTAGTTTAGGAAAAAAATTGAAAACTATATATTTGAGGTCAAATTCTAAGAAATAATAGTCTTAAAAAAGTGGCAACCGACTCGCGCTTGTCCGTTTTTATTATTAACATTAATTAGATATTTATTAGATAGATATAGCTTAAAATTTAAATATAGAAATGCTAATATAATATTATGGTCGCTTGTCATTGTTTGACATACAATATCAATATACCGGATATTAATTTATTTATCTTATTATATTTCTCACGTTTATCAATGTAAATGTGCATTACATTGTTAGATTATGACACACTAATACTGAATATTTTTTTGATGAATCTGGTTTCTCTAAGGGATAGCGCGCACTAGTGATTTTTGTCATGCTTTTCGCTACTGTGCGCACTTGCGGTGACAGTGACGAAATTTTTTACATTTGATATAATGAATCTCCAAGAGATGGTTGTCTGTGCACTTATATTAAGAAATAGAAAAAAAAGCAAACGTAGAAAAAATAATCGTTTAGCGATTTGTCATAGAGCTACGGCCTCAACTCAATTTAGTCAATCAGTATGTCGTTGTCTATTTCATCTTCATGAAAACACACGTTTTGCCTTGGAGATGAAATTGACGCCATTCTTGAAATTAAAATTCGGAGCTGCACGCTGCTGTTTCTTGTTTATGTGGAAGACGACTAATATGGAAACCGCAAGGTAGAGGGGGCACGAAGTGACATTTAGTTTCTATTGCGCGCACGAGCATACAAATCTATGGACGCGGTGACAGTTGCGTCACGGGCGTGTTGCCATCCTCCGCGGACAAAAAGTCACCCAATTGTCACGTATCCCAATGCGCGCACCTTCATTAAGAGTGATGTACACGGTGACAGTGACGCAACAGTCACGGTGACAAAAATCACTAATGTGCGCTATACCTAACTAATGTAGTTTGTGATTGTTCTGACGTCTTGCTACTGAAAGACTAACCCTGTCACATATAACTTTTAAATACTTATTAAAAAAATATATTGTTTAACATTTAAAGATTTTTTTTAAATATTAATGTAAAAATTGAGGCTTTTCATTTTGTTTATGACCAAAAATAACCAAATTAATGAAGTGGTTTCATAAGTATTCATCATAACTGTCTAACTTTAATAACCATATTCTACCCTGCTATTATATATACCAGTGGCGTAGCTAGGGTATTTGCTGCCTGGTGCGGCTTAGAATTTGATGCCCTTTAAAATAGTCAAAGTAATTTCAGATTTCAAAACACAGTAGAGTAGATATATAATTTTTTATTGCTTCAAAACTATAATAACTATATATAAATTATAATGGGGGTATAATGGTGTGGCGATGAATGCGGCGTTGGAGACCGCCACCCAACACGCCACGAGGTGGAGGACGGAGCTACAAATAGCTACGTGGAATGTAAGAGGAGGAATGGAAGAAAAGATGAATGAACTGTTAGATGTGATAGATGATAGAGATTTGGATGTCGTCTGCGTGACTAAGACCTAGCGGAAGGGCAATAACACTACCGATTTACCGGGCAGTCGAGTCGCTTTCTGGGCCGGCGTACCAGAAAGCCAGCGGGGCTGTCAAGATGTAGGTGTGCTATTATCCTCTCGATTGGTTAATGCAACGGTTGAATACAAGGCGATCCACCCGAGACTGCTTTGGATTCGCTTTAAGCTGGGGATAACAAGAGTATTCTTGTTAGCGGCGTATGCGCCAGTATCCTCAGCTCCATTAGGCGAACTCGAGGAGTTGAGTTTTGGGAGAGTGTCAGGGTGCGTTAGAGGGAATGAAAAATTAATAATATGTGGCGATTTGAACGGATGAATCGGAACTGCGCGAAGCGGTTACGAGGGAGTGCTAGGTCAGTATGGTGACAAGAAAATAAATGAGACTGGAAAGCGTATATTGGAAATTTGCAAGAAAAGGAATTTGTTTGTGGCAAACACGACGTTTGAACACAAATAAATTCACATGTATACATGGGAGCGAGCGGAAGGGAAAAGTATGATTGATTTATTCCTAGTGGATCACCGTATTCGAAGCCAAGTTATAGACACGCGAGTGTTTAGTGGTTCTGAGCTGGGAACAGACCATTATCTAGTCGTTGCTAGAATAAGGGGTCTGTTTGCAGGTTGGCGCAACTACACAAGGTGTCCAAACTTGGAGTCGAATTATCGCATAAGAAACTAGAAGCTTCAAGATCCACCGATTAGAGAGGAATATCAAGAAAATTGGCTTCTTGGAAACTCTTCCAAGAAGCTAGACAGCAGCGAATCTGGAAATGAAAGTATTGGAGTATGCTGGTAGAACCTTAGGGATTGCATGAAAGAAGCAGCAATAGAGGTATGTGGTAAAGGGAAAAGAAGGAAGGCTTTACCAAAAACCGCGACGAATGGTGGGATGATGAAGTGGAAACTGCTATAGAAAGAAAAAAGAAAGCATGGCAGGATTATAAAGCCTCAGCTAAGGATAAAAGTATGAGAGAAATTAAAAAGAAACAGTATGAGCTACAAAATCAGAAAACGAAAGTACTGATGAAGATGAAGCGTGAAAAGGCAGAGAATGAAAGAGACAAAAGGTTAACGAACAACTTCAGAGAGAACACGTAGCTTTTCTGACGAGAAGTTAGTGTTTCTCGAGGTTGCTTTCGAAGGACGATGAAATTTTAACGGTAGAACCACACATTTTGCAGCGATGGGCGGAATTTTACAAGGAGATGTATGAATCTGATGGAGTCCTCAGTCTCAAGTAACAGCGAAATGTTAAGTTTTGATGTAGCTGATGGCGAAATGAGTATAAAAGAAGTTGAGAATGCAATACGAAGTCTGAAATGTGGTAAGGCAGCGAGAGCATATGGAGTTATTGCCGAGATGATCGAATATGGTGGGCCACGCATCTTGGACTTGTTCTGGTTTTTGTGCAATTTATGCTGGAAATCAGGGGAGATCCCAGATGATTGGCGAGGTGCGTTCATCGTGCCTTTGTATAAAGGCAAAGGTTCACAGAAAGACTGCGCAAACCATAGGGCTATCAGTTTGATTAGCTTGGGTAGTAAAGTTTATGCTAAAATATTAGCGAGAAGAATGCAAGAGAGATCTGAAAGGCTGTTGTAGGAGGCCCAAGGAGGCTTTAGACCTGCAAGAGGGTGTATCGATCAGATCTTTTCCCTCCGCATGATCACGGAAAAAATTATGGCCGTTAACCAAAAAGTTTTCTGTGCTTTTGGAGACTTGGAAAAGGCGTTTGACAGAGTTGTAAGAGCGAAATTATGGGAGATACTACCCCGGTACAATGTGAGCGGACCCTTGTTGCAGGCCGTAAAGTCTCTTTACAGAGATCACTCAGCCTGCGTGCGAGTAGGAGCTGGCGTGTCGCCCTGGTTGGACATCCGATCGGGTCAGCTTGGTTCCGGAGGGCGGCACACGACCGCCGCCTTCCGTCCTAATGAGCCAGAGGGCGGTCAGCTTGGGGAAGCTGGCCGCCTACTAACCTGGCTCCAGTAGTCGCGCGCAGGTTGCTTCCGCGCGCTACTCCGAGCAGGCCGTCGAGGGTGACCACACACCCTTGACTCCGCGACGTGCCTTGCAGGCACCCGCCGCCGCGCTTCGCGGAAGACAATTGTCCCCACGTCTCGCGGCCAGTGGCGGTCAAGGAGGAGCACCGTGAGATTTTAGTGGGTATTCGGACGGCCTACATCTGCAAGTCCCACATAACCCGCTCGAGTCCCCACTCGGGCCGGTATCCGTAACAGGATTTCCTCACAAAAAAAAAATGTCAGCTTGGTTGTTCAATTTGTATTTGGATAGCTGTCTCCATGGAGTGAAACAAAGTAATATGTTAGTGAAAGTTGGCCTGAAGTGAAAGGTGACCTGAATGTTAATTGCCTGCTGTACGCAGATGATGCAGAGCTTATTGCATCATCAGAATGCGAGTTGCAGGCATTGGTCACCACTCGAACGAAGGGTGTGAAAATAATGGTCTAAGCCTCCATGCGAATTAGACAAAGGTTCTGAAATTCATCTGAAGGTCATTTTTGAAAGAAATGAAGAATGGACGCAAAATCAGTGTAAATGGTAAAATATTAGAATAAGTGAATGAAGCGGTATATTTGCGAAGATTGTTCAGTATAGATGGAAAATACGAGATGGATGTGGAAAGGCGGATTGCTGCCGGTAACAGGATTAACGGAGCCTTAGCTGCATTGATGTGACGGCGAAACGTCAGCACAGCTGTGCGTTTGGCCGTACACAATGCAGTGTTGGTACCGACGCTGTTAAACGACAGCAAAACGTGGGTATTACAGAAGAAGAATGAAAGAAAGATGAATGCCGTGGAGATGCGATCTCTTCGTAGGATATACGGAGTCACTTTAGCTGATTGAATCCGTAATGAAGCGATACACAGAATGGCAAGTATTAGCGAGGATGTCACGGTGAGAATGAAGAAGAACACGCTCAGCTGGTTTGGGCACGTCGAACGAATGAGTGATGAAAGAATGGCAAAAAAGATTTATGATGGACAAGTGAGCGGTAAGAGAGATAGGGGGAGACCTCGGTTGACCTTCGAAAACACAGTATCAAAGATACTGGAGGAAAGTCATATAAAAAGCATGAGGACTCCCCGGAGAGAAGAGGTTGATAACAGTGGACAAGGCGAAAGAGGTATGTAGAGACCATAGCGTTTGGCGCTCCGTTCTCTCTGACTACCTCGCTAGAGATAAAGCGTGGAGCTAAGTTAAGTTATAACATTAGATTTTGGTAAAAAATATTGCAAAAATTTAAAACGGAGATTACGCGCTTTTTGACTAGCAAAGTCATTAATCACATTTTCAAAATCAATAGTATCGACTAGTTCATGTTCAGTTGACATGATAGCAAGATTGTATTTTTCATTTTCATTCTCTTATTTTTCTTGTACATTCCTTGATTCTTGATTGAAAAAAAATTAGAAGAATTGATCGTAGACTTTGATGCCTCTTTCCATTTGATGCCCGGTGCGACCGCACCGCTCGCACCCCCCCAGCTACGCCACTGATATATACGGCATACAGCGTGAAACTATATAAAAATATATATTGCATTACCATTTACACAAATGTCAGCAAAAGGAACACATTAATATATATGCACGGATACTATTATTCTAAGAAATATTACAACCTATTAATCTATCAACTTTGAAATAGTACTTTTAGAAAGCACAATAAATTGTAAAGTAACGTTATGAAGTATATTTCTTAGTCACTTCGCATTTTAAAGTATTATTACTTTTACGTTATAATATTATATTTAGTAGTTTTATATGAAATGCTTGACGTTTTCCTTCCCGCCCCTGCCCCCCGCCCGCCTCTGTACTGCGCCAGGGGAATGATATATCACCACACTGCACTCGCGACGTCTACATATTTGACACCGTCGCGTGTCGTGAGGAGGTCGTGTAATTGTTTTATTAAATTATTATATGAAGTTTTGAAAAGAATAGTTGTTACTGTTTAGTTTTATGATATTTTTATAGTATTATGTATTTTACTGTTGGGTTCGACAAAAAAAAGTATTACTTTTTTTAGAAAACATTTAATTTATTTTGAACGCGGCGGGATTTGAATCCTCTCTCTCTTTGGAAACCGAAACAAGCGTATCAAGTTGTATCCATGTTCTTATACACTTGTTTTTGTTGTACAACTTCTTTTTATTGTTCTTGGTAGAGATTTTTTTACAAATTTTCGCTATCCAAAGATTATTGCCAAGAATAATCCGGCACATAGCACGCACAAAGTGTGGCTGTACTGAAAAGACAACTTGTTCTTCAGTTAAATAAATCATTTTTTTTTTCCTATAAAAATAAATTTCTGTCACCAATAAAAATCTTATCGTCAATAATAATCTTTGCAAATTTTATTAAGGCAGCATATAAATTTTAATAGTGTAGTACAAAATTTAATATTTTATAACCGTGTTAGAAATATACAAAATTTGGAATTTTAACAATAGAAGTTGCAATAGCCGTATCGAAATTTCACTATTTAGCGTTGGTTAGAAACGTAATGCATACATAATACAGCCATTAAACTAAAATTAAATTCAGAGCCTAGTCGTGGCGCAGGGGCACAAAGTGTGACTGTAAAAGTGATTGGTTGTGGGTTTGATCCTCACTCGAGGAAATGAAATATTTATTTTAATTTAAATTTCCATTTCTTCGCTCTGGTGTCGAAGCAAATCGCAGTGTTGAATTCCGCCATTCAATACCCACTGCCTCCAGGATTCAGGGGAATGTGGGAACGGAGTGTTTCAACACTAGGTTCCCTCTACCTACCCTGGTTTGTATGGGATACAGCGTGAAGCTGATTTTCTTTATTAAATTTTAAGCAGAGGATGTTTAAACACTCAGAAAAGGTGTCAGAAATTGTTTTTTTAGCTTTATACTGTATTCCGCATGTAGCAATGAAAAGAAGAAAAAACACAGAAAAAAAAAATACTGCGTCCTTCCCTTTCCATCCTATTTTTGAGACATTGCATGTTGAGTGGTGGAACGCTGTGCCCAGCCTATTGAAAGCAATTTTAATTAGGAGTGGGAAATTGAAAGCAATTTTAATTTATTAATTTCACCCTTTGCCATGGATCGTTTGGATCCATAACCATCGCATTTCGACCGAACATATGTCCCACTCTAAGAAAAGAAAATTTTTTTTAGAAAACTTATAATAACTTTGACGTAGCTGGACTCAAACCCGCGTTCTTATCACACTACGCCCTCACACCAAGGCTATACTTCTAATTATAGTACACTACCCAAAAAGTCCCGTATGAAAGTTTTCTATTAAACGATGTCTAATGAAATCCGTCGTCATCGGCGCGTGGATATGTGGAAACTTTGCGCTATGTCGAATACTTTCTACTTTTATTCCAACGTTAAATAACAGGGAATTATTCCAATTTTCTTATTCGAACGTGTGTTTCGCAGTAAAACTCCCAATTGAACGTGGAAATGAATCTTTATATATATATGAGAATTTTACTTCTACAATATTTCTAATAACAATAAAGTTTGGTTCTAGGAATCTTTTTTCGTCTTCTTGTGTTCGAAATGAAAAATAATTGTTGGAAAGCTGATTTACCGAGGAAAGCTGTAGACTATATTGCTTTTTTTTAGCTTCACTCTGTAACTTCTTCACTTCCCCATTTTCCGCCGATTTTTGGAGACATTGCGTTTGGGAGGCGGAATTGAACGTCGCGCTAAGCCTATTTACCAGGGAAAGGAAATGCAAATATTAAATATTAGATTCTTCCTCGAGTAAAAATCGTAGGCACTAATGTCGCGCTCAAAGACAGACGCTTGTGCCTCTGCGCTACGACGGCCTCGAACTACATGACTTATATTACACTAGCGGCCCGCCTGCAGCTTCGCCCGCTTTAACTAAATGATTAATGATTTATAATAAACAGAATTGATTGACAATTATAATGACTTCTAATATGATTTTTTATTACTTTAATCTGTAATATTCTAATATGATTTATTTACTACATTATCGTAATTTCTATAAGAATTTTCGATTGTTTTGAATTAAAAAATACGACCATTGTTGATATTTAATATTTATAAAATAAAGCTAATTATTTATTACACGTATATATTTTTGTAACATTATGTTCTTTTTATACCTTTATTACCTTTGTTATATAAGTCTCATCATAATTCTAAAACTCTGTTAAATGTGCTGATGTCAGTGAATAATTTAATTTATTGCTTCAGAACAAACAGCCTTAAATGTTAAATTATTGATTTGAGTAAGGATTCATAATATTCTTTGTAAAATAACTGTAATGATTGCATATTAATTCCTTTACAGTTTTTAAATTAGTTACATATATTATTTTTTAGCTAAATGTACAATTGGTAAATATATAGTTATTACAGAGTACACGTAGAAAGGCTGTTTTTAGGCATTTTTATATAGATTTATTTCAAACGAACAAACGAACCGAAGAATCTATGTATTTAATTAATATTTCTTTGAAGATTAAATCGGTCTTTATTTCTGTGTTGAATTAATTACGACTTAAACTTAACTGTTATGATTTATGAAGGTAATCTCCACTAACAATTCAATTTTGTTTACTTTATTGTATAGAATGTTGTATAATAATTCTTCAAAAATTTACATTTTTATCAACAGTCATATAACCAAGACGTTTCGAATGGCATTCTTTGGCCAAAAATTTAGGCAAACTAATGCCTTGAGTTCATTCAAATGACGATAACTTTTTTTTGATGAACCGATTTTGATAAAACAAACTTTAGTAGTTAAGTTGAGTTAAAACAAAGCAATTGGTAAAATTTTCAAGTAAATCGGTCCAGTACTTTCAGAGAAAAATGTGACCATACATATCGACAGACAGACAAGAAATTCAAAAAAATCTTTTTGCTTTCTATAATTCTTTTTAAGTGTCCCTCTATCCATTTCAATCAAAATTACTAAATGTACAGACAAAATATTTTTACTGCCTTATTATATATAGAGATTAATAATTTCTATGAGTTACATAGAACACTAATAATATGTAATATCCATTTCACATGAAAACGAAACCGCGCTAAAAGCTAGTTTTAACATAACAGACGTCTTACAAGTGCAGATTTGTACCACACAACAAACACGTACAGCACGAATAACAAAAAGTAAAACATTATAATAATACTAAGAGACGCTTTCAAAGGAATACAACTCCCCGTGGTTATAACCGAAAAGGAAAATATTCGGTTACATGTTTCCATACATACGAGAGGAAATAACATGAAAAATGTGTTACTTATTAAATATAACGAGATGAGCCTCACATTGTGTGTCATGACGGTATATTTGGAGATCTTATTCTAAGTATGGAAAACTAGGAAGTAACAAAATATTTATTTAAATTTACATTTTTTTTCGCACTTGTATTGAAGCATTAGTAAAAACGCTATAAAACAGGTTGTAACACAAATGAAATTAAACGAATAAAATATAATTTAAACATCTTTCTAAATATGTATTTCAGCATAATATGAACTCAAAAATAAAACTAAAAATATATATATTTACTTATACTAATTTTAGCTGAATTTCCACAATAAATAAGCAATTTCCTCTCGTTTTAAAACGTAACTCAAAAATGTACCCTGTACCCTAAACCGGGCTCAACCTTCATCGAAATATGACAGGCGTCTAAGTTAGGAACTTCCAAGTTGCTCGCGGTGCTGCCTCAAAGGGGCCTGAGTGAGCAGGAAAAGACATTATTGAAAGGCATTTATGATGAGAATATTAATGAAATCTAATATAAATGTAAAATAACACGGCGGAGTTGGAAGTTTGACAGCGCTTCTGAGGATCGACTGTGGGTGGTCTTTGGGATTATGAAAATATTGCTTAGTTTAGCAAGAGAATAATTGATTTAGTGATATTTTTTCTTCATCTAATTTTAATATAATATTGTATTCAATAGTTGGATGTAACATGGCAACACTACATACTTATTTGTATAAAATTGCCAAAATCACTTTAAGTTCTCATAAAGTGTACTAGGAAGCATTTTTTTCTAGCTTCACGCTGTATCCCGCATGTAGCAGAGGGTAGGCAGATGGAACCTAGTATTAAAACGTTCCATTCACCTCTTTCTGCTGACTTCTCGAAACGTTGCCTCTTAAGTGGCGGATCTCAACGCCGCGTTTTGTCAAAAACTATAAAGCTAGGAAAAATGCATATTATTTATTAATAAAATATTTTCAATTTAAAGTAAATATTTCTTAAGTACTCTGGGGAGTAGCGAATAGGAAAGAATCAACTTTCGGAATCCTCTAAGGGAGCGATCTAAAAGTATTGCTGACACCTTTTTAGTATACTTATTGCAAAATATATATATATATTTCTAGTGGTGGTAATAATATTGAAAAATATGCAGATATTTTTATATAAAATCCTAATTCTAAACTGAACACTAGCAATAATATTTTTTTTGAAAATAAATTCTGGTAAGTACTTACATAATTACATATATCATTCCAGGATTGTGTAATAATGCCGATACAGTATAATGCCTCTATGCTGGCCATATATACCGGGCCGTCGTGGCGCAGTGGCACAAACATTTGAGTGTAAACGTGGTTATGGGTTCCATTCCTAGTCGGGAGAAAGAGTAATTTAATATTTTCTCTTCCTCGCTTTGATAATAAGGCTGGGTTCCCTCTGCCTACCTTCTGCTGCATATATTATCTACATATATACATACATAGCTCTATATGACGATTGAATGAAACTTGGCGAACTCAGTGCTTCACTAGCGATTTTTGTTGGCTGACTTTTCAAATACTGACTGAGCTTTTCATTTTTATCACAGACTAGAAGCATTTTTACATCGATATTGAATAGAAATAAATATATTTTTTTAAACTTTACTTTTTTAAAACTAAAATAACAATTCAAAGCCTACATATAGCCTACACATATGGTCTGTGGAAATTTTACATTATTTAATAAAAAAAGTAATATATATTCCGAGTGGTATAATATTTAGTTAGAAGTAGTCGAACCTTTTAAATAAACATTTTTTTTTACAACTACAAAGGATTCCTAGGGGCCTACTTCCTACTTGAAATCGAAATCATTTTCTTTAACTCAACACTAGGTCTCCTGCTATATGTGGAATACAGCGTGAAGCTTTAGCTTATTTTTTTTAGAGTAATACTATTATTTTTTTTTATATTTTGTAGACGTACACAACCCTAAGAGATTAGATATCAAAAATGCCTATAAAATTATATAACAACTTGACTTAAGCTCAGAAGGGGGGAACAGAGCTGTCTTAATGGAATTGGGGTGCCTTAACACTAAATTTCCACGTGTCCTCTGTCTTCACTACTATGTGCGGGATACAGCGTGATAGTAAAAAAAGAACAAAATAACCTAAGAAATAAACTAAATAAACTTCACCTCCACTTGTGGTAACTCCAATCCACTTTATCTTTTGATGTGAATAAATATTTATGTAAGGGCCGTCGCTAATTTAATCCTTCCTGGAACTGACTCATCTTGTTAAATAATAAACTACCTTTCACTGTCGATCCTTTTTAAATGTAAATACACAAGTTCTTATCTCCGCGGCCAGGAGCTGCTGTTTGCTGGAACTACGACTCAGGCATTTTGTTATACGAGTTTCAGTTTGTTCAACCAATATTGTTGTTTACACTGTAAATACTGTAAAGTTGTTGTGACGTCTTCAAGTAAGAGAGCAAGAGATAATTATCATTTTAGGCATTATTGAATGTTGTTGTTGTATTTTGTCTAAAAATGATATATTCTGATTGAAATAGTCTGATTGTAATTAATTATTTTCAATTTCTTTGCTCCAGCAATACAAATCGCAGCGTTGAGCGCTATTCAATACTTATAATCTTAAATTAGGACATAAACTTGAGAACAGAGTGCTTTAGCGCTTGATCCTCTATGCCTATTCTGTAACTTTCAAACGTTTCTTTAGATATTAGAAAACCAAATTTACAATATGGTAATTGATATTGTCCAAGTGAGATTGGAATCCATAGACATTACTTAACAGTTGATATTTTTCAATTGCATCTAATGAACATAAAGTTAACACCGACTCGGAAGGTAATTCTACTGAAGAAACAAGAAAACGTGACCAGTCGTGGCGCAGCGGCACGAGGTGTGACTGCAAAACCGACTGTTTGTGGGTTCGATCCCCACTCGATTTATATTTCCATTTCTTCGCTCTGGTGTCGAGGTTAACCGCGGCGTTGAGTTCTGCCACTCAACACGCAATGCCTCCAGAATTCGACAGAAAGTGGGGAACGGAGTTTATTAAAACTAGGTTCCCTCTGCCTACCCTGCTGTGTGCGGGATACAGCGCCGTGTAGAGTGGTGGAACTCAACGCCGGGCTTTTGCCTTGTTGCCGGAGCGAAGAAATAAGGACACTCAAATATGTATATGTACATACAGTGTTTTGACATTAAGATAAAGCTTTAACAAAAAATATATAAATTATAATGCTGTAAAATATTTATGACTACTACCAATTTTAGTGGTTCAATAAATATTATTATGAAAAATTTTAATGCTAAATACCATTCACATTCCACGTCTTTTCACGCTATAATAGAAAATCCACAAGGTTTTTCTACCGATGAAATTTCTAATTACTCTAATAAAATATACAGTTAAAGTATAAAATACATGTTATTGCTATTACTATTTTTATTACAAATTGAACACATAATAGTAAAAATATTACACTCTCAATACGAGCTTAGCAAAACTAATCGTAGTGCAGTAGAACTGTAAATCTGTTAAAGGCTTGATAAATCAAACATATAGCTTAAAAAACTCTAAACTTTTCTCTAGATTGGATCGATATATGAAACAATCTAAGATTGACGTTGGAGATAGGTTATTAATATTGGGCGTTAGTAGTTAGTCTAAAAAACACGCTTACAAGTATGACGCGAATGACTTACAAGTAACTTCTGAAGGTTTCCAATGTCCAGGTCTTAGCTCCATCATCACAAGAGCTCGCTGATACCTTAACTAACTACCAAGTTTCATTAGTATATAATTATTACAAGTGATTCAACTTCACATTCTTAGACTTTGTTACTTAGTTTGTTACCGTTCGACCTAATGAAAGCGTGTTAATATTGTATTACCGCTCATAAGAAAAACGGTGCGCTTCACTAGCGCGGCTTTGAACTTCACTATTTCTCCAACAACGTCTTGAAGTTGGGTGGAAAGTAAAGAATAGAGTATTTTAACACTAGTTATTATTATTTTCAGCCAGTCGTAGCGCAGCGGCACGAAGTGTGACTGTAAAACCGACTGGTTTTGGGTTCGATCCTCACTCGAGGAGATTTATTTATTTATTTATTTATAAGGTCCACCAACAGAATACACACAGTACATGAATATAAAATAATAATAAAAAAAAATACATTGCTAAGTGTTATTCCCTTTACAGGTAGACACAACATGCGCCAATAGTATACTTTTTTGTTAATTTACATTTTTCTTAATAACTTTAAAATAACTTTTAGATAAAATTTTATTATTACAAGAGAAAGAGAAAAAAAAAAAACAAACTAATGGGATTTAACAACACATAAGAGCTATACAAAACGACAAACATTATAACTGAACAACAAATTAACGGAACGAGATAATGGAAAATAAAATAACAATATAATAATAAAAAGCAAGAGACAAACAAGCAAAACTAGAGAGTGAGTCAAGAGCCTTGTAAGCATTTGCAAATTTTTCGTCTAAAACTTCCAAAGGCGTCGTACGCAACATCCAAATCGTCTATGGTAGTGGCTATTTTATTATACTGACACAAGAGTGTCGGTATGGGAGAATTCATTCCTAGCTTAGTTCTGTAAAATTTTAAATTGAAATATTGCTTCGAAGATATATTTTTAAGATGAAATATTCACTTAAATTTATATTTCCATTTCTTCGCTCTAGTGTCGAGGTTAAGCGCGGCGTTGGGTTCTGCCACTCAACACGCAATGCCTTCAGAATTCGGCAGAAAGTGGGAAACGGAGAGTCTTAACACTAGGTTCCCTCTGCCTACCCTGCTGTGTGCGGGATATAGGTTAAACAATATTAAACACGTCGTCGCATCATAATACCGTTAAAAAATGATCTTCAATTTAAATAAAAATAAAATATTCATCTACAATTTACATTATCTATATATATAAAAGGACATGTACCTGACTGACTGAGGTAAGGCGCACGCACAGCCGTAACCGCTGTGCATAGAAACGTGAAATTTGGACAGATGTTTATTTTCGTAATCTGGACATCCACTAAGAAGGAATTTTGAAAAGATTTTACTGTAAAAGGTTGAATTAGGGGTTGAAAGTTTGTATGATTTTTTTTTAAGTCGGCACAGATTTTTATAAAATTTGAAATTCAGATTCTTAAAAACATTTCATTGAACACGTGTTTCATGGTTTTTTGGAATTCACCCCCTAAGGGTGCAAATAAGGGGTTAAAAGTTTGTATGGAAAACTCTTTAAATCGCTACCGATTTTTATAAAAAAATACATTCAGACTGTTAAAAATATTTTATTGGACACGTGTTTCGTGGTTTTTTTTAGAATTCACCCCTAATGGTGCAAATAAGCGAGCAAAGCCGCGCGCGCCCACTAGTCTTTTATAATTATAATTTAAATCACGACTACTTCATACAATATTTTATATTTAATACATTTACAGACCTATCGAATTAGCTATTTTGAATATTAATCGAGTGAGGGATGACGTGACCCGCAGGCAAATGTTTATAAGCTATGAACTCAATTTTAAAATTTGTAATGAAAAATAAAAAAAGTAAAGCTTATGGGAATATTACAGTCCAATTTTAATATGAATTAGTTCATAAAATTTACAAAATAGTTTATGATGAAATAAAGCATTTTGGTATTTTTTCAATCCTCAATCAATCAATAAATCATTTTCCGTTCATCTTAAAATCACTTCAAATAAATAATTCTGGATGAGAATCAAAAATACAAACAACACGCCACGATGGCCTCATAGACAATTGATTCGTAAAATAAAAAATATATAATGTTTACCACTTTTCGATCTTCATGAAATTCTAATGATATCCTTTTCGGCTTTAATTTTTTCTCAACCTCTCTAGTATATCGAGCAGCTGAAATTGACCTGAAAAAGACTTGAAAATTAAAATATCTACATATTAATAAACGAGACCGTCGTGGCGCAGTGACGCAGCCGACACGTCCGACTGTAAACGTGGTGGATATGGGATGGACTCGGAGGAATTATTTTTATTTCTTCGTCCTTGTAACAGGATAAAGCGCGACGTGTTCACGTCGTTCGACCACTAAACAAAATGTGTTCAAAATCTTTACGTGCGCGGATTGTTTTAAAATTAAGTACTCTCTCGATAGTGAATTAAAAATAAAATAAAAATATTATGTGGAAATAACCTTCAACCTTTATATTATTTAGTTATTTTCCAACTATAATGTTCAATTTATGCTTTCAATTTATTATAGTTTCCATCGCTGGCTCATAAAGACACTCAACCAGAATGAAATATAAATGTTCAAAGTTGCAACAGAATTGTTTTCAATAAAGTAAATATTTGTAGCAATTTTAGAAACGGCTCGAGATAAACTGCAAATAGTCGACGAGTCAATATGGTGTATTGGAACGAAGCGGCTTCAATACTGCTTTATTTGTCTTTGTATTGAAACTTTCATTAAACAGGTATACTTTGTAGTTAGATAGAGAATTTAATTATAATAACTTGTCATATAAATGTCTTGCGATTTATTTTCTTTATCTTCCAATTATTTCGCAAAAACAAACATTGAAATCAGCAGGTTCACAATTTTCTTGGATCGGTAGATCAGATAGAGCAAACTTAGTGTTTTATCTCTGTTCTCTAGTTTCCGTTTAATTTTATAAATATTACATGTTGAATGGCAGAACTCAACGTCGTGACTTATCTGCCTGTCCTTCCCCCGAATGGTGATTGAATCCACAATCAACGCGCCTATAGATCATTTAATCTGAAAATGGACGCCCCTCCACTGACTTTGTGTTTTAATGTGTTAAGGAAAGTAAATATATATTTTTTTATTATTATTATTTAACACTGCAGACACTTGGTCCGTACCCTTTTTTAATTTATTATTATATCTAGTTTCCTTATCATATATAGATATTAATTACATTATTATTTACATACAATTAATATCTATAATAAGAAAATGTTATTTTTAACTTTACATTATTATACAAAATTTTACTTAGATCTAAGGTGTTAAGCGAGTGTTTATATATGAATATTTAACAATTTTACACATTACAATACATATTTAATTACATAAGTATAAGTTCATGCTAAACTTTTATAATAATTAATTTGGATATGGATGTGAGGAATTTTGCACTAGGATAAGGGCATGACCGCTATGATGGAAGAGGCGACCGCTGCGTTCCTATCTTTTAAAGCCATCTTTAAATTATATTCGATACTGTGTTTTGTCGTTGCCCCCGTCGCGTTCCGAATTAACATTTTGACTGTGTCATCTTTACCTTCGCTATAGTACGTGCAGCTGTCGGTGTACCGATATATTGGTACAACGACGTGCGAAACGCTATCATGCAGCTGTAGTCTAATAGATTTGGTGTTAACCACTATAACGGTCGTGCTGGTCAGACCCTAAGACTCGTGAATTGTTAGAACCTTCGAACCTGTTTCTCCTCCCTATCCCTGGGCAATCAGAGATTCTTTCTCTTCCTGGGTAAATGTCAGGGGACCGTACTACCCTCTTAGACGAATAATTCGTCTAAAGTAAATATTGCAACACTTAACTTATAGACATGTAACAATTTCATTGCAGACTTGAGAATCGGCCGTACATTAAGAAGTCAACCGGTGATCGAGCGGTCAGAAGCCGACTGTTATACGATTGAGTCTTATGATTGAACTGAATGCCGGCTATTTAATAAACATGTTTCACATGGATTTTCGACTTATTATCAATCTGACCATTCGAAATCACATACCTTTAAAATTCATCGAGGAGTTTCTATACAGGCGTCGACATTTAATTTTGTTGGACAAAATATTTTTTATATTTTTTTTAACCCGCCATTGACGTTAACTTGACTTACACCGTTGGTGACCCCGGTCTCACAGACCGGGATTTTTGACCTAAGGCTTTGCTTACAACTAATAAGTAAGGTAACGTATAGATAATTTCATTTTAATCTTACATATATATATGGCCAAAAAATGTAAGTATTTGGTAAATCACAACTCTTTCTTCTTTGTTATTATTATACAATTATACTTAGAAAACTAAAAATCAAAACGGTTTTTCATAGGTCTTATATATTTAATAAAATAATAATTATCTTAAGCATTTTTGTCATAAATCGGCCTTTATTATTCTTATGACATTAGAATTTCTTTCGCGTTTGCTAAAGGCAACAAGCTTGCATGACGTAGACGTAGGTCCCCAAAGTAGTAAAGTTTATGCTAAAATATTAGCAAGAAGAATGCAAGAGAGATCTGGGAAGCTCATGTAAGAGGCCCAAGGAGGCTTTAGACCTAGAAGAGGATGTCTAAGAATGTATATTTTTTTGCTGTGACAATTACAGAGTAATGTAAGTAATGAGTAAAACCAATGACATGTGTCTTTGTGTTTCATCCGATTATTTAATGTTTTTATAAGTAAAGTGGAGGGGCTGCAGCTTTGAACTGTATTGTCTAAAATTCCCTCCAGTAACTTACCACTTTATTTAATTCATATTAAATAAGCAAATCACAAAACTACTTACAATATTCTGTTCATTAAATACATTTCTTATTTACAATTTACTTACTCGTAGAGTTTGTGTTAACTTTTAAGTTCGGAAGTGCGGTTGCGAGGGTCATTAATTTAATGTGCTGCCAAAGGTTTTCAACTGAAATCTTCCGGAACTTAAAATGTATTAAGCTTGCCACTTAAATAATTAGGCTATTTATCCATGTATTTTTTGTATAATTAATTAGAATTTATTCATATTTTTTATTTAATACCACTTAGTCTACCACTGTCAGATAAGGAAGACAGACGAAAGATAGAAAGATAAAGATAGAAGGTACAGACGAAACTACTGGACATACAAAAATAAAATTTAGCATGTAGGTAGGATGAGGAGTGAAGGTGTAGGGGAGCATTAAGAGGGGATTACGTGAAACTTATGGGAAAAGAAAAATATAACTTTTTTCCATTTTACGTCTTAAAGACCACGCAAATAAAATCACTGATGGTGACCATTATTTCTATAGATTATAGTGATATTGATTATATAATAGTTAATATGGTTACTACATTTTATACCATTAAGTGAGTGTAATATTGTACAGTATGCGTTTTCATTATTTAATGCGATATTATATCGTTTTAACAGTTTATTACTTCTGATGGATCATTAAATTTACGACTCTCATATCAGGATTAATACACAGTAGATTACGTTATTAGTTCATTTTATATTATAATAATGTTGGAATTATTTGTTAAAATGACGCCATAAAATCATTACTGAGGGGTATAGCTATCGTGATGCTGGTAGATTCACAATAAAGTCAGTTTTTGGGGATCTCCAAGGCTGCACTTGACAACTTCAACCAGCCTTCACTTCCGCCGTTACGCATGGAGAATGATCCGTATGGCAAAATAGAAAACTGATCTTCTGGACGCTTTGTCCCGAACTTTAGATGACCATCGGCGCCGCCGACCATCCCGTGGTGCCATAGCTCCGTCTTCTTTGGACATCCATTAGCCAAGGGGGCAGATAAAATCTCTCCATTAGTGCTCTGTTCATGTACTCCTGAGCTGATACCGGTACTAATGCGTCTGTTTCAGCACTCTTATTCTTAGTCGGTGTAAACCCCAACTCATAGAAGAGAGCTCTTATCCACCGGATCCTATGAAAAAGGAATGCTATGATTCCGATCCTACATGGATCGGAATTGCAGGAACTACAGGTTATTGCTATCACCTCCTTGCTTTTAAAAAATGATTAAGAGCATTATAAATAGCCAGCTCTTGGTTTATCTGTAGTGTTACTTATTGATTAATCACTATGGTTTCCGCTATGGTCGCTCAACCGGTGATCTTATAGTTTACCTAACCTACCGCTGGCCTGCGGCTATTGAAAGCAAGGGGGAGAGCCTGACAGTTTGGGCGTATTCCTTGCAAAACTCCAATTTACGGGTTTTCGGAAAATTTAAGCAAGTGAATATCGCTGTCGACGGCTTCTGATTAACGCTGGCGTCCCGCAGGGTTGCATGCTGTGCCTTATGCCGTTTCTCCTTCATATCAATGACATATTAGTAGATCTTAGCATCCATAGCTAGGATCTCGCATATTCCAACAATATAAACATAACAAAATCAACACTGATATAAATTTTTGATCTTATTATACAAAAGTGATGTTGGATTACGCTATAAATAAAAATAAGTGTCGAATTTTACGTATTCATAACGCTATTTCAAATATACACATTCGTATCCACATGAAAGATCCGTTTACGTATCTACCTACCTAATACTATTTAAAATATACAAAGATCAAAATTATAAATATTATAATTATTATAAAGAAATCATTTAGAAACCACAATTTTTTTCTGTTATAAAATATAAAACAATAATAAATAAGACTCGAGTCAACACAAGTAGAATGGAGGGCGGCGTCGGGAAGACTAATGGTGACCTTCCGTCAGTCGCAGGCGCGGCACTCTGGAGGGCGAACACTTGTCGAGATAAGCTCGTCTTGTGTCAAAGCCACTACATATGGATGTAGGCTACGGGAATGGACGTTTGAGCTTCCTTCATATAATATATGGGTGATCTGAAATATTCGGATTTTGATATATGTTATTGAAATTACATATAAAGAAATAAAGATCGGAAACCTAGATTCAAGACATTCCATTGCCCACTAATCAACGTCACGCTTTATCAACCAGAGTTGGATATTCCTCCGAATGGAGATCAAACCTATAATGATTGCGTTTACAATTACGGGCGCTGTCTCATTGCACCATGACGACCTTAATACAGCATATGTATATAATAGAATGTTATATAATTTCAATCTAAAAAAAAAGTGTCTGAAAAAAAGTTGTTCTTAAGTCACGACCGTAATAATCGAAATCACGACATTAAATGAATGTATCTAAAACAAACGTAAAGTATGGCACAAGGCGAGCAAAGACTGTGTAATATGCATGTACAAGTATGGACGTACCCTAATTTACCTCTTCATTAATATTCCATAACAGGTAAATAATTCAAAGCTGCGCTTAAAACATTTGAGCCATCAAAATTGGGTCCACGTATTAAATATTCTAACTGAAATTATATTTAATAAATTCTACAAAATGCTAACAAAATTTATGAACGTTTAATGCTACAGTAATTTGGGGGACGCTTATTAATTTTCATTCCTTTGTAAATAAATGTCGGGGCACTTGGAAGGTGTTTGAATGGACAACTGAAATGACGGTGAGTTCAATTCGTCGAAAGGATATCTGTGGCCTCAGAGACTACCACCAGCTCGAAATTCAGTTCAGCTGAGAAGAGCGGCAAGAAACTCGACAGTTGCTTCTTTCAATGTCAATGACGCAATTTAATTATTACATTAACTGGCAGCTATCCTGCATCACATTCTATAGACATTAATTTTATACATGTTTATCCTCTAAACATTCTTGAACAGTGTAATAAGCTTTACTTGTTAGTATTGTTTTTACAGATACTTTAAATGGTTATAGTCATATAATAACAAACTTTTAGGGAGCGTAAACTTGGTATAACAAATTTGTCTTTATTTATCGGTACCTACATTTCTGCAATGAATCTCGAAGTCTTATGTAACTACGACGGTTGCTAGTTCGATTCCTAATTGAAGGAATTAATAATTATTACAATCATTACTTCGCTCTGATAACGGTCAACACGCGATAGCTCGAAACTTGGGTAGAAGGTGGAGAACTACAACACTAACTTACCGCGGGTTAGAGAGTGTAGCTACAAAAAAACGAATATCGTTCTTAAATAATATTAAGAACGATATTCGTTACCAACCTTATATCACGACGGAAAATATTTAATTACAAAAAGTTTTTATAATATGAGATAATATACTGACCGTTTATAAATTACCAATCGTAGCGCAATGGCACAATATATCATTGTAAACTCAACTCATACTTATAGTTATGAAAGAAGAAACACATGACTTATTTTCATTTCCTCGTTCTGAAACTTGAGCTGCCTACGTGTATGAGGAAATATAAAAGCAAAAAAATATATAAAATTAAAAAAAGGCTGTCAGGAACTGATTTATTATATAGTAGCGTACATATGTTTATTTTGCCATGCCTTATTTTACAAAAGGTAAAAATACACAAAAAAGTAAATATTATTAACCTACTCGTGCAAGTATATTAAAGCCTTGTCCCACACAATAGGGCGGCGCACAGTTATGTTTGTGACAGAATTTGAAGAGATATCCATCGCGACCCGCCACAGGTACCCATATCATAACCTACCCCTACCCTAGCCCTGGCGAGCAGTCCCTTCCAAACCGTAATCTACATAGGATCAAGGGACAACCCCCGATATCAATTGAATAGAAAGTCAATTTCGTTTTGGTATCCGAACGATTTTAATTTGGCTAATTGAATGCAAAAAAAAATGTTTCAATATAAAATTGTAGTACGAGTACCTGTATATAATGATGTCCGGATATTCGGGTATATTTAAAGGCAAAATTACCTTTAAATATAGGTTCCAAAGTAACTGAGGAGAATAGTTTTTGTTTACTATAACGCTGTTTCCATATATCACGTGCGTATGCTAGGCAGAGGGAATCCAGTATTAAACCATGCCGTTCCTCGCGCACTGCCCAATTTCGAGATATTGCGTGTTAAGTGGTGGATTTCTACTTTGTCTTATGACCAAAGGAAGGATTTAAACATAATTCTTTCCTCCGAGTATGAATTGAACTCACTCCCGTCGCGTTACACACACAGCGTTATAGCTAGACGGTGTGCCACTGCGCCACGACGTCGTCAATAGTTGGTCTAAATAAAATAGATGATTCCCTGGCTTAATGGAACAAAGTATGGCATTGGATTACGCCATACAATACACTATAGGTTTAAAAGACTCGGACGCAATGGTTATATTCAATCCACAACAGAGGAAACACGGTTAATAAGGTTTTTTCCCCGCTGTAGATAAAACGTGGATTGAGTTGCGCTACGTAATACGAACGGACGGAAAGTGGAGAACAGAGTGTCTTAATACTAGATTCTTTCTGCTCACACATATTTAAATATATTCATATCATATTACCAAAATTCTACAAAATCTTTACATAAATTGTTGCCTATGTGTCATTTTGATGTATAAGTTACATTACTGTAAAGTTTCACCTATACCCAGTTTTGTGTGAAAGTAGAACAAACATCCAGCCTCACAAACAAACACACGTTTATAATAGTAATATTAGTAAGATATATTTTCCGCACAGCACCGAGATAAAGCGTGAAGCCACAAAAGAAATATAGAATTATGCCTATTGTACTATACATACATATATATATAATATATAGCATATCGTTATAAGGAACTAGTTAATTAATGCCGCTAATAGCAAGTAGATAGAAATGTGATAATCTAATTACAAACTAAACACGCGCAGTAATCAAATTCAGGAATGTCTAACTTTGCTTAATGTAATTTACTTACATACCTATCATTATAAAGCAAAATTTTGGAGTTTGAATTTATTTCTGAAATAAAAATATATGTTTGAAATAGAAATAGTGTACGTTTTAAAATTATCAATGAAACTTTGAAGATTCTCAAATTTGAGGATACATTTTGAGAACTTGTACTCTCTTCTCTCTTTTTTTATTTACGGTTGTACCAGTGAAGAAGACAGAAGCGGAAAGAAGTCAGAAGGAAAATAACAGAAAAGGCATGGGAGAGAATGAAAGGGAAGGAGAGCAAGGGACTGAGAGTAATAAAGTAAAAGGAGCTAGTGAGAAAATTAGATGAACACGCAAGTTTAATAGAAGGAATGAGGAGGGAATGAAAGAACTGAAGCAGATTATGGAAAGGCAGAGAAACGCTCTAGATTACCTACGGACTACATATGCGAAAACAGAAGTCCTAGTCTACAGCAAAACTGCACTGCTCTCGTTACGAGAGATTGAAAGCAGATCGACTTAACGTCGAATAAATCGGTAATAAAGATCCGCTTTTGGTATGTTTTGTCATATAACTCGGACGCCGACATTTTGAAGCCCTCCGCCCTGAAGAAGGGGAAGGGCATCCCTGACGACAAGTTTCAGGTACATTTAAATTCCACCCGTAAGGCGAGAAACCCCCTAGGCACGTCAGCAAAAGGGTTTCCCCCAGAGTGTGGAACTGATCTGTTGCGGCGAGAGCACTACACATTAATCTGCAAAAAATCAGAGTGCCCTACTTTTCTCCGCTTGTGCACTGCTCGTTTTGCCTGATTCTGAAAAGAAACCAACATCATGTTGCAACTGCGCTAACGCAAAGGCGGTACACGCTTAGCACAACGCTATTAGCGCAGAATGCCCATTGCAACGCAAATGGGATGCGCCAGCGAGGGCCAGCATAGCATATTGTTAGTTTAGTGGCAATGGGCGCCTTATTCGAACTAACCATCGAGAAATGCATCTTGTGTCACGTCAACCTAGAAATAAAACCTTGTAAAATATAAATTAATAAATAATAAAATTAACACAATATTAAAAAAAAACACATGGGTACAAAAAAGGAAAATTCAACCACAAAAATACCTTGGTGTAACAAAGTGCTTGCTAAATGACGCACGATATGATATGCGTCGTGTCGATATATCGAAAGTCTGGGATAAAACTGAGCATCGTTCAATTGCGAGGAAAATAAAGGTCGGATTGGAAAATTATTTGGATCACCAAGTTTTGTAGAAAAACACGTTATAATAGCTTCCCTGGACGTCGAGGAAGCTCTCGACAGCGCACGGTGACCAGTGTTAGAGTCAGGCTAGCTGAGAAACGCTGTCACGCTGGTGCGAGTAAAGCATTTAAAATCTTCAAAATTTGTCTATTTTGTTAGTGACATTGGTATATTCTTGAATTTTGAAAAGTTTCGTTGGTTGTTACTGGTCTATTGTTACTAAAAAAATATGTGATAATTTAGAGGAGTTAAAACAACAACATATCAAAACGATAAACGATATTCAAAAAGACTATTCATGTCTGAACGACGAGTATTAAAAAAAACACATGGAATCTATTATTAGGTCGCTCTATGTCTTGCCCAATTTCCGAGACATTGCGTGATGAGTCCTGTTAACGGAATAATTAAAACAATTAATTCCATCGAATAAGAATCGAATCCATAATCGTCTGGTTTATAATCACAGCCACAACACATGCGTATATAAGTATAATATAAAATGATCTCTCCTTTGTTTCAGCCAATCGTCGCGTGATGGCGCATGGAGTGCGCGCGGACGGCGTGGTGCGCGACGCTGGCGCTGGCGGTGCTGGCGGCGGCGGGCCCGCGCTACAGCTCGCGCATCGTGCACACCCAAGCTGGTAACTGTGATATACCGTACATACCGTACCATTGAATACATTAGAAATAGCTAAATTATACAAATATTCAATGTTACTTTTATTAGTTTTCGCCTGCGTGATCTAATGGAAATAAGCCATTTCATAAGTTTTGGCGGTTTCAACGGTAGCCGCGGGTATAGTGGGTTAAATTCAAACGATTAACGTGATGTAATATAGTTTCAATGAATGAATTTCGGGGTAGTATTAAATTTGGGTTTTATATAATTAATGTTCTGTAGATATAGAAACCTTAAGTAGTAGAAAGGAGTGTATTGAGATGTGGATTGTGCATCATGCACTTATAAGCTAGTAACACTAGACTATACAAAAGAATAGTATACGACACAATTACTGATAAAGACGTATTTGTTCAAAACATGCATGTGTTAAAGTCGAGAGAGGTACAAGCGTGCGACTGTAATCGCAATAGGTCCGACATCCCCTCGAGAATAAAACAAATATATATATTTTTAGCTTCACACTATATCCTGCATGTATGTATAGCAGAGAAGATACGGCGAATCAAGTAAGTAAGACACTCTGTATCTCTGTCTGTGACCTTTACTCTGAATACGACTTTCGAGATATTGCGTTATGAGTGGTGAACTCTAAACCTTAAAAATAATTCACACTGGATGGGAATCGATCCGATAAACATCGTGTTTATAGTCACATCGTTGCGTTTACATATATTATGTAGGTGGATAATGTATACGTAGTCACACATCTTTCAGATTATAAAAAATAAGCCGTGAGTTAATTGCGATCTTGATTTTTTCAATTATTTTAAGACAAAAAGATTAAAAAAACTCAAAGAAAGAAAAAAAAAGGATCAAATATAAAATCAGACTTTAAGGCGGCGCCACGTCTATAAATGTAAATATAAAAGTATAATTCAACGTACGTAAGCAAAAACGTAACTACGTACGTAGTAGCAAAAGAAATGTTAAAAAACATGTAACTCTATCATCCCCTTTAGAACATTCAAGCATATCTGTCAAGATAATTGAATCTGTGCATATTATAGTGCTTCAATCATTTTCAAAGTCCCATCCGTCCTGCGTTTAGCGTGTAAGTTTAATGCTTCCGGTACAAGCCCGGGATCAGTGATCCCGGGACAATTCAATCAGGCCGGGGCCTGTGGGTGGGAATCCAGGAATCCCGGAATATTGTAGGTGAATGGCGTCGTTCCGTTTTGTATTACAAAGCCACAGGGCGTCAGCCCAAATTAATAATTGTCGGTACTACGCTCCACGTAATTGGTTGAGATTGACCGTCCATTGAAACCGCTCCGACTCGCTCGGGCGGGCGCGCGGGCGGCGGGCGGGCGGATCGAGCTCTTTTTTTGTTAATTAATAATATTCCATTACGAGCACTCCGCTTGTTTTGTACGGCTTTTGTTGGAAATCTAATTAAATTGTTTACTTTTCTCAACGCCGAGAAATGTATGAACAGCGTTTTTTTTTGTATTGTTCGTGAAAATATACAAGCTTACATATATCATTATTTTGATTCTGCTTACAGAGACTTTTCTTTTTTCAGCTTTACAGCTGTATTTCGTTTTCTTTCTCTCTGCTTTCTTTTTGCTTCGCCACCAGAGCGAAGTAAGGAAAATATTAAATACTTCATTTCCTCAAGTGGGCATCGAAACCAAAACCGTCGTGTTTGCAGTCACATGCCTCTGCGCCACGGCATTTGAGAAAAATATTTTCAAATACTTTTTCAAATATATAAGAGTTTAAAAGTTAGTGGTACCAGATTACGATTCGATATTATTTCACCATTAAGAGATTTTTTCTTCATTTTTTAATTTTTAATCAACTTAACCTTTCTAGGTTAAGTTGATTAAAAATTAATATACCAAAATACAAAATAATATCCAAAACATTTCTAAATCATCTACTACCATTCCTTTCCATTCCATCACGTTTCTCCATCAAACTCAGTTGAAAAGGGTGCCAAGTATGTTGTGACCATTGAACCCTAAACTCTGAGTCCCCATTACTTTGTACCCTTCACATCAAACAGCCTCATTTGGTCCGCTACCGACCACAAGTGCATGCTCTAAATGAAGTAATAATTAAACTTCGAAATTTGTTGAGCAACAACTTCGCTATAATTTACTTTGTTAGCTCAAAGTTTCCTCTATATTGTGGAGAATTTAATAAACATGCATTTGAAGACCTGCTTTGTTCGTTTATAGACTGAAATTAGCGTCGTGTATTGCTGATGGCTGCTCTGCTCGTAGAGGCTAAGTTAATAAATGTAACCAACTTAAGAGCGTACGTATTTTAACTTTATACGATTTAAAAATAAATTATCTATATATATAATAAAATTTTAACCGATCGCTGCTTGTACAAGCAGGATAAATGAGAAAATTCTATTGTTGGAGAAGTTAGATTTACCAATTATTACATTGGAGCTCAAAACGTTAAACTATTTTAATCTCATAAACAACTTATATTATTTAAATCCAGTTTCACTATTATATTTTATCAAATTTTCCTTAACATAACATTTTAGTATTTGATCCACTTAAATCGGCTTATAAATAAAAAAAGTTATGTCAAAACAAGTATTTTATTTACTTATATATAAAATGTATAATAATTTTAACGTAGCGGGACTTGAACCCGCGCCTCTTGGAAACGTCATTCTTCTCAACGAGCTACGTTGAAATTCTTATACGCTTATTACAAAAAAAATGATATATTTTCTTAATAACTTTTCTTTCTTAAGTGTGGAATAACACTTTAAAAATGTAAACTAAAACTGTAAAACCTTTTTAGCTAGGATAAGGACTTTGCTTACTGTAAACGAATAGTGTAAGTTCTTATTAATTCTAAATAAGTTTTTATTTCAAATATTTGCCATTCTTGGAAGGAAAAATGAGGAACAGAGTGTCTTAATATTAGGTTCCCTCCGCCTATCTTGATATGATAATATGAATGAAGCTATAAACCATAATTAAAATTAATTTTGATTAACCTAATCAAATGATACCAGTAATTGTTGGCATCAGATTAATATCGGTATAGTCATATCGGTGAATTAGTTACAGGTAAGTTATCAAAGACGAATTGAAGAGGCCATGTACATACGTATATGTTACATAAAAATAATATACGTCTGTGACGTCAATATCTTTAATTATTTTATTTTCATCAAGCATTACTACATTAACATAGTTCATGTTTAATTTACGAGTAGAAACTTGATTTGCATGTTAAACGACAATGATAAAAAATTACCATTGTATAGACGCAAAATCGATCAGGTTTCTTCATTTGTCCGCTTGAAGCTCAATGCTCTCACAGATCTGTCAATCGCAGACAAATGAATAGACCTGTTTATGAGGTGGAGGCTTGCAAACATAAGCTTTGAGGTCTAACTGAGGATTTAGATTGATGAATGAAAATAAATTCATTTATGTATGTATGTGTGACATGTTCTTATATAATAAAATTTAAGAGTTTGTTTGGTTGAACGCTCCAATCTCAGGAACTACAGATCCAAACTGATATAACCTTTTTGTGTTGTTGTATAGTACTTCAGATGATGTAATATAGCACACATACTATATTACTTCGCGTTACGTCATATTATATAATTCATAGTGATTTGCACGTGACTACGAATTATGACATTTGGCACGTAGTGAGAACTTAGAATAATAAAGGGAAAAAATGAAAAGTGAAGTGAATAGGTATTTCGTTAAAAAAAAACATTACGAATGTACATTTGTAGTGCACACGCCGCAAGTCTCACTACCAATACCTATAGGATATTTCCCGTAGACCTACAATTATGAAGTTTATCAAACTTTTGCATCACTTATACTTCCCGTTGACTTGTAAGCCTGAAATTGGTATTCGGAAACCCTCGGTGGGTGAGTCCTTCTATCACTGGGCTGGTTTTTTTCTTTTAGTGATATACAGATAGATGCTTATAACAAAAATAAATAAATAAATAAATAAATAATAGAGGCCAGTCGTGGCGCAGGAGCACAAACAAGCATTTGAATGTAAACGTGACGGGTTCCGATGCCCACTTGAGGAAATAAAATATTTAATATTTTCATTTCTTCGCTTTAGTAACGAGGCACCACTCAATACACAATACCTTCGGAATTCGGTGGAAGTTGCGGAACGGAAGTGTTTTAATGGAAATGGAGTTTCTTAATACAAGGTTTCCAAGTTGTCTCTGCCTACTCTACTATGTGCAGGATACAGTGCGATGCTAGAAAATATATATTTTATTATAGTGTATCGTTTCGAGTTCCACGTCAATACTCAATATCTCTCAAATATCAAAAAGAACATTTAAGAAACTTATCACTAGGCTATAATTCTGTGTAACCTACTAAAAACATAAAAAATCATCAACACATTCATCTCCAGGGGCAATCAGAGGAATTATAGTGGAGCCAGCATCACGTCGACTGGAACCCGTGGAGGTGTTCCGGGGGGTGCCCTACGGTGGGAAACCAGCACGGCTTGGTGCTCCGCCGCCTGCGCCCACGTGGCCTGGAACCCGCCTTGCAGATACATACGCTCCGGTCTGCCCGCAACGGTACCCGGATATAACGAACAAGTTGGTTTTTACATATTGCAGTATATTAAGAAGTTCTTCTATAAATTTATATTATTAATAATTTTGCTTTGGGAAGAAGAGTTCTCGCTTCTTAGCATAATAAAATATTTTTAAAAATACTTTTTGGCATAAATAATTTAATTTTTTTGTCGACCAGTGCTGAATTTAAATAAATATTTCGTAATTTACAGTCAACCTGTCCCATTGGGCCACAACGGCCTCGACACTAACATTCATTTATCAAATAGGTTTGTTATTGATGACATTTTACGCCTAATTTAATGACGTTAATGACAGCATCATTCCGTACACTCGGCGTAATTACTAACGCATACAACATACATTTATTTAACAAAATATATATTATGTTTGAAATATTAGTTCATTTAAAAATCATATTTAGCGGCACTTTATCGATACCGTGATATATCATTTAGGTTATCATTAATTAATATTAATTACCGAGTATATTTTTGCAAGGTAATTATTTTATAGTATGTTTTCGATCATATTCAGTACTTGTTTAAATGCGAAAAGATGATTGTGTTCGAATTTCATTTAAAAATGCTTTTTTTTTCAGTTTGATTTTAGCTGTATCCCGTAAATTGCAGGGTAGGCACAGAGTATCTAAGCTCTTACTTATAAGCCGCTCTCAACTCTGAGATCGATCTTGACGCTCTGAGATAAAAAGGGAGCGCTAGTGTCAATACTCTCCGTTCTGAATTTTCACGTGAATTTGAGATATTACGTAATGGGAAGCGGAATTCAACACCTCACTTGATCTCACCAAATAGAAAATAATGTATTCCTCCGAGTGGGAATCGACTCCACAACTATTACGCTTACAAACAAACACTGTTCTATTGCACTACAATGAACTGATTTGTTTTGATTCCTACATTTTTATGTCATCGCTTGGCGTTCAGCTCCACCGCTCAACAACAAATGTCTCAAAAATTGCACGGAAAGTGAAGATTGGAGTATTTAACAATAACTCTTCTATATGCGGAAAACAACGTGAAGTTAAATACAAAATTTTATATAATAATTACCGACAACAGGACGGCTGCTCTGTCAAAGATGCCGCTGGGAGTGTACAAGGAGCTGCAAGCTGCCATACCGATGCTAGTCAACCAGAGCGAGGACTGCCTCTACCTGAACATATACGTGCCCGGTAGCGGTGAGTGCTATAATACTTAATATCACTAATCTACTATTAACCGACCAATTAACGTGACCTAAAGTAACGCGTAGGAAGTTATCATCATCGAAAATTAATAAAGCTATATATTGAAGTAAAAAATGTACTACATTATAAACACATATATATATATGGATAACCATATCCAAAAAAACTACTGGATCAATTTGATTAAACTTAGTTAATATACTAGTTCCATAAGTTGGAATATAACTGAATTAATTTAAGAAGATAATTTGGATATTCAAAATATTATCCAATGCTAATAATTTGAAGTACATCGATAACCTCCATTTTTTCATCGTTCAAGTCATTTAATTACGGAATATGCTATTTCATAACTGATTTTAATAAAATCTATTTCCTACCAGTACAGCTGTGGAGCCAGCTGTTGTGAGTTTCCTAGTACACAAATTTTGACCTAGAACGCAAAAGTTACTAGATTTACAATATTAGTTTCTCAGTCTACTTAAAAAGTGAAGGCAAAAGTAATATTAGTTTAAGATTCAAATTCATAAAATCTTAACCAATTTTAAAACGTAAAATGGACAATTGTGTCTTCCCAATTGTCTCTCTCTTTGAGTAATCCTCACACACTACATTTTCTACACCTCCCAATTTACCTATGTGTATACCAATTTCAATTTTCTAAGTATATTGGTTTTAGTAATTATTGTAGTAATCGTTGTTTTCTATTTGTTCATTCAGTAACGGATGAATTTTATACATATTAGTATACATATGTGTATATATAGATAAAAAATATGTTTTGGAGTAGGTGCGCGCGGCGTGGAGGCGCCCTACGCGGTTGTGGTGTGGTTAAACGCCGCGCACGAGTGGGGCTCCGGCAACACGCTCGACGGCGCCGCGCTCGCAGCACGCGGCCGCCTGCTCGTCGTCACGCTTAATTATAGAGTAGGATTGTTAGGTAAGTATTGATATGAGGACGTGCTTTGACTGTGCGGCTACCACGGAGTTCAACAACGTGTGACACGCGTCGCAGGTTACCTGACGGCGGGCGGCGCGGGCGCGGGCGCGCGCTGGGGCGGCGCGGCGGCGCTGGACGTGGCGGCCGCGCTGCTGTGGACGCGCCGCAACATCGCCGCCTTCGGGGGCGACGCGGCGCGCCTCACGCTGGCGGCGCACGGGCCCGCCGCCGCCCTCGCCAATGTCATGCTTATGTTGCCGTTGTCGAAAGGTAAAACTTCATATATTTTTTTAGCTTTACACTGTCTTTGAGGGAGAGGAAACTAAATTGAATTATTTCCATTCCTAGCTCTGGCTCTCCAAGTAGGAATCGAACCCGCAACTGTTGAATTTACAATCAGATGCCACAACGGCCTTGTAGTGTGTGTGTGCAATCTTCCCGATATCCTATATATTGTAAAGGTGAACATAATTAAGAGGTTACATTATGCTTGCATTTCCTCAAGGCAGAGTACCCTCGTCTCGTAGCCAACTCGTCTTGTTGTTTATCTTTAAAACAGTGGAAAAATGTTGAGTTGTCCATATAGAGTGCGCAGAGGGAAGAGATGAAAATTATTAATTCCTTCGAGTGGGGATCGAACCCACATCCATCACATTTAAATTCAGACGCTGTGCTCCTTCGCCACGAATGAAACAGGAATAAATAAACTGTGACATTCGTGATGAATGCAGACAGAGAACTGTTTCACAAACAGTGTAACGTGTATATAGTTGCGAGTGTGCGAGATTGTGTATGCATAGCTAAATAGAGTGGATAACGTTGCGCTTTTGAATTTAGAACTGTTTTCGTTAAGTGGTACGGCTCAAAAACCGTCGTGGCGCTGTGGCATAAGCAAGCGACTGTTAGCACGACGGTTGTGGGTTCAATTCCCATATAAGTACTATACATAAAACAAAACACTGTGTTCAGTTATGCAACTCGCGCGCAATGTCTCTTTGTACAGAAAGCAGCTTAGTGTTAAAACACTGCGTTCTACGCAGTGTTTTGAGACTAGGTCTTCTCTTTCCTCGAAAAATATCTAAAGCTAAAAAAATATATTTTTAGACAATTTTGTAAATATTACAATTGATAGTAATTCAATGAACAAAAAAATATATAAATATAGTTATAAGTGGTAAAATAATAATTTTGATGCTCAATTAAATTTCACGATTTATTAATTTCGGAGTGTTCTATTATTGTTAGCGAGGCCACTCCTCGTGATTAATGCCTATTGTTAACCATACAATATAATTATTATAATTTATATGGAAATAATAAATGAGCGCAATTTTACGCTGTATACCTAACACTATAACATTTCTTTCGTATACCAGGACTGGTGGCGCGTGCACTGCTTTTGAGTGGTTCAGCTTTGAGTGCATCATCGTTATCACCTGATGCTGCACTGGCACGTCACCATGCTGCACAGGCGTTAAGGTGTGCAACGGACGGCGAACACTGGTATGGAACATATTTATGTTATTTATTGTTCATTGATTCATGTTTTGTAGATGAATAGTCGCTAATAATGAGATGTCACTCGGTTATATACATTTCTAAAAATATTGGACGCATAGTTTTATATTATATATATTATCTTGTCAATTTCAAGCCAAAAACCTTTTGTTATGTATTGGTAAGTTGACTACGTTTACTAAAACTGCAAGAGAAGACAATGTAATATCTGGGTTTGATTCTTCACGAACCCCTACAATATGTATATATATATTTTTACTTCTAACGGTCCATTACTACTTATGCTATTGGGAAAATAAAAAATAACTTAAAATCATAATATAATGCAGTGACAAACACAAAAAAAGAAACATAAACCACATGAAATATATTTAAAGCAGGTCGTAAAATCGTTACCCAGAACTACAGGCATGGGTCATATTTATCAGTTTCACATTGTAGCCCTTGTAGCTCGTAACGCAGCCACTGGCTGATTGATGTCCCGTCACGTACATGTGGAGAGACTCGATAGCTTCAGGCACTGAGAAAAACAACAACGTCTTATAAATCTTTGTAAAATTATAGACAACTCAAAAACCGCCTCAACGAAGCTTGATTAAATATGAAAATATATATATGTATGCAGTAAAAAAAAAAAAATTAATTTCTGACCATCACAGAATCAACTAATAATAATATAAATTTATATGTATATTATTACTAGCATGCATACGCAATTATATCTTATTAAAACATATTTTAAAATTAAATTAAATTAGCTTCACGCTGTATCCCGCACACAGCAGGGTAGGCAGAGAGAACCTAGTGTTAAGACACTCCGTTCCCCACTTTCTGCCGGATTCTAGAGGCATTGCGTGTTGAGTGGCAGAACTCAACGCCGCGCTTAACCTCGACACCAGAGCAAAGAAATGTAAATATAAATTTAAGTAAATATTTCATCTCCTCGAGTGGGGATCCACCCACAACCAGTCGGCTTTGCAGTCACACCTCGTGCCACTGCGCCACGACCGGCCTCGTTAAAACATATTTAACAATTTTAATTTATTGATCTTCACACTGTATACCGCACAAACTAGAGGGAACCATTGCGTATTGATTATCACTTTTTCTTGTTACCAGAGAGAAGAAATGAAAATGTTTAATGTTTCTCCGCGCAAAAATCGAACCCACAACCGTAGTTTTAAAGTCACACATTTTAATCTACTCACTAAGTAGATAAAATGTAACATACAACTGTAAGAGCAAATGTAGAAATATTTAGAATCTAACAATTCCCCTAGGTTAACGGATTGCATCCGATCACGACCATTAGCAGCATTACTCGCTGTGGAACCACCTCGAGCTCGATTCCTTGCCGGATGGGGACCATCTCTACCTGCCAAGGATATTTGGGGGAGTTCAGGGGGTGTAGGAGGACCTGGAGGTGCTGGAGGTGGGGCAGCTAGAGCTTTGCACGCGAGTGAAGTGTTCCTAGACTGTGCATTAGCAGTGGTTGTAGCGACCACTGAAAGTTATCATTTCTTCAATGAGGATGAAATCAGACATGGATTTGAAGAGGAGCACAGGCAAGTTGCGTCATTGTCATGTTATTTTTTTTCTTGAATCTTTTACTACATTTAACTTTGTTTACGTCATTTTTAAATATTGTTTATTAAAAGAATAAGGTTTTATTATCTACATTTTATCGTTTATGTTTTTTTTAGTTCACATAAAAAAATCAAAAAATATTTTAAAATTTCACTTTTCTAGTCCAGCAGATTCTTCTATACTTTGTCACTCAGTAACGGAGCTTAATATATATTTTTTGTTATTTAAATTACAAAAAATCTTTGTATAAGCTACATTATTCAAATGTATATTTTTGTTATGTTATCAAAAGTATTTTAAGAGTGAATACTTTTCTATTGACATCGAGACGTCGTCGGCGCGTCACGCCCCGGGGCCCGGGCCCGGCCGTATACACTACGTATTCTAACTAATACAATATTATAATTTCCTTTGTTAGTTATATATAAATCATATACATAAATACAAAGTATTATTTTTTAATGGGTAAGTTAGGAACTATTTTTACTATTTTTCTGAGAAATATTTAGAACAGAATGTTTTGTGAGGCCAGTCATGGCGTAGGGACACAAAGTGTGGTTGTGGGTTCGATCCCCACTCGAAGAAATGAATTATTTGTTTAAAAATTATATTTCCATTTCTTCGCTCTGGTCTCGAGGCAAATGTGGCGTTGCGTTCCACCACTCATCATAACGCAATACCTCCAGAACTCAGTAGAAAGTGGGGTAAGGAGTGTCTAAATACTAGGTTCCCCCTACCTACCCTGCTGTGTGTGGGATGCAGCGTGAAACTGATTTATTTATTTTATAATGTTTTATCACAAGATTTTTGGTAGGTAGCTTTGAAATGTATGTAATTTAGTGTGCAATAACAATTTTTTCAAGTTTCTTTTGTAAACAGAAGTCGAGTCCTCCGAACATACGTCCGCAACGTGTACCGCTACCATCGCAACGAGATCCTAGCGGCAGTCCGCAACGAGTACACTGACTGGGAGAAGCCCATCCAGCACCCGATCAACATCCGAGATGCGACGTTGGAGGCGCTGAGCGACGCGGCGGCGGCGGCGCCGGCGCTGCGGGTGGCGCAGGCGCACGCGCGGCGCGGGGCTCTTACGTACTTCGCACATTTTGCTCATCAGACTAAAGATGCTGATTATCCACAGGTAACCCACTTGTTTATATTAATTATATATTATAAAATGATAACAATTAGGTGTGCTATAATGAGGATGAGTAGTTACTTAACTAGCTGTAGCAAACTTAATAATTGAATAAAATAAGCAATAATAAATATTAAATAAAATGTTTAGTTGTGGGTCTCTGGTTAGGATTGTAAAATAGGGTAGTAGTGGAGAACGGAGCGTGAGGCTAGGATTCCTTTCTTTACCAGCTACGCTGGAAAAAATCATAAACCTGCTTTTTTTCATATGAAATTAACTTTCTTTTTATAATAATATTTTTTTTTATACAAACCGAACGTGAACGAATAAAAATTACTTTAAAAAATCTGAAAGTAAAAAAACACTCGTAGTTAACTCTTCGTTCATTGACCATTTAACCGTTTTCAACAAATATTGTTGTATAATTACGATTTCTGAATATAATAAATATAAAAAGCTCTTGCAAAAACGTTATGAAATTCATTTTAAATTTACTAGAATATGATTTCAGTGTTGAATATAAAATTTACAACAAATATTAAAGAAAAAATAACGTATTTTAAAAAAGAAAGAAATATTTTTTGTATACATGCATCATTAAATTAAAGCTGTAAACTAACTAATATCTGAAATTTCAGACGTTTTTCATGACATTTTTTCTATAAAATACGTATAAATTTTTATTCTTAGGTTTTTTCTATTACATATATAAATTCTCACTTCAGTACAAATTTCATAATTATAGGTTCACGGGAATCATAATATTACATATCCGCATCAAAATCTGTAACTTTTGATTACGCGGTGAACTTTATACACAAATCAAAAAAATTATGCATAAATGCGTATCTTTTAATTGTAATGACTTAAGACATTCATTATTTTATGTTCCAGGCTTTATTTATAATATTTGATATTAAATTTGAACTTGCTTATTTCACGTGATCTCGAGATAAATTATCTTTATAGACATACAGACGGATAACAAAGTGATCTTATAAGGGTTTCGTCTTCTTTTGAGTTATGAAACCGTAAAAACCATGTGAGTCATAATTAAATCTTCATGGGGACCACACAGACAGGTGACGTCACAGATGAAAGCTATTTCTTATTTCACTCTGTATTCCCCGTTCCTAGTGTCAAGTCACTCTCCACTTACCATTCAAATTTTGAAACATTGCGTATTGAGTGAGGGAACCCAGAGCCGTCTAGAAGCTAGGAATTAAAAAATAAACAATTAACACATCATTTTCAAAAGCTTATCTCTTCCAGCGACTAGGCAGCGTAACAGGCGACACGCTCCCTTACTTCCTCGGTCTACCACTCCTCGCTGGCAACTACTCGCGCGCGGACGCCATTGTCGCTGATGCAGCAGTAGCGTTGTTGGCAGCCTTCGCTAAGACCGGAGATCCATCACCTAGAGATACACCTCGAGATCAATCTCGAGATGTATCCCGAGATGTATCCCGAGAACCCGCAGTTGCTTGGCCGCGATATGATTTGAATACACAGCAGTATTTGAGTATAGGTAAGTAATTAGCTACTGTATAGAGTATAGGTGAGTTTACATTTGCACGTTTGTGCCCGACTGACCTTTAAATAAATATTATAAATAATATAATAGTACGAGAGGTGATAATGGTTCATTCAATACCAAATAAAAAGATATCTTTTTATTTTATTTGCATTGAAACATCAAAAATCAAAATTTCTTAGCACTATTCCATAGTTTACCCGTAACAGGTTCAAAACTGCGCGTCAAAAGTCACTACCGAGGGCACAAGCTAGCGCTGTGGTTACACCTGGTGCCGCAGCTGCACAGACCCGGCGCCGCGCCGAGACACCATCACTTTAGGGACTCACATCCTGATATGTTTGCTGGTAAGTAGCTATATTTATTTACTTGCAAATTAGTAAAATATGTGGAGAGATATCAATGGACTGTTATCTGTATAATAAAACGCGGCGTTGAGTTTCGCCTCTCAATACACAATGTCATCAGAATTCGGAATTCAGAAAGTGGGGAACGGAATTGTCTTAACACTAGATTTCGTCTGCTTATCCTGTTATATACGGGACACAGCGGAGAGCTAACAAACAAATTGCTCTATAATAAATTGAATTTTATCTTTAAAATTCAATTTATATCATAAAAACTACTATCTTCTTATATTTTTAAACTTTGAAAGCTAAAACTATTCTACAGTGGCTACAGTATTCATTTCTAAACTGAATTGTTAGCTGAACCAATTTTAGTATTTTATCACAACATAAAGAAATAATAAGTAACAATATTTTTCAAGTAAAATTGCAATAATCATATGAAATAAGTAAAAAAATATTTTAAACAGTAACAGTAGTAACTTATTCCGTCTCTTAATGGAAATTAACTAAAACACGTTCAAGCATTTAATATTGCTGCTTCAAAAAAATTACATTTTACTTTGTGCCTATAAAAGTTCTAAATATTATGTTTTTACGAAATCCACGAAGGCTAACTTAATATGCGGTTATATAAAAAAGCGAAGATAGAGCAGCTTCACGCTTTTCCCAGCATGACAGGGCAGGCTGAAGGAACCTAATGTTAACTCACACCGTTTCCAGAGTTCCACTTAATTTTCAAGACATCATATGGATCCTTGTTATTAAAAGGCAAATAAAATTATTAATAATTCCTTACATTACATGAATTCACAACCGTCGCGTTAATATATATTGAGAATTAAAAGCGGAAGTCAGGAGCTAAGATCACATTTTAATGGCAACACTTGTCTTCCCTCGTCTCACTCCGCTTAATGGAGGTGTCTAGTTAGGGAGGTGCGTCATCCGCGCCCATTAGACCCATTTCCTGTCAACCTCATTAAATGCATAAACGTTTTAGCAGTAAATACGGGGCTAAGTTAAGTTACTTTACTAATATATAGACTAGCTCTTATCTGTGACTTTGCTCTTATAACATTAAGAATCTTCCCCTAACCTTCCTTGATAAGGAGACTATCCAACACAAAAAAAATCATTTTTTTAAATTCGAACCGCTAGTTCCGCAGGGAAGAGCGCCCAACCAAAAACACACTCTTCAGCTTTATAATATTTGTATAAATACTCGACTCGAGCTAAGAAACGCGAATGTTGCATTTCTAACGTAGAACGTAGAAAACAGAGAAACGTTTGTCAAGACGAGTGTCTTTATATACGTTACGGAGTCGCTATCTATCTTATCTGTATTTTTTTGGAGTTATTAATTTACAGTCTTATAATTATTTATTTATTAGTGACAATAATACAGTTATTACTTTTATGTAATAATTGAGTAGGCCAATAAAAAGATACAACAATTAAACATGAGTCACATTTAACATTATAATTCTAGTAAAATAACTGCGAAACAACATTTGGAACGTGTCTAACTGTATACCACAGTTTTAACAGTTTCCACTTCAGGGAATATTTGTATTTATAATGCAAAAGTTTGCTTAATTTTGCTGGATAAGCGCTAAGTTGGATTTTCTCGTGTAACAATTACTACTATTTATAAAAGTATGAAAAAAGTAATTTGAAAATATGAAATCGGTTTCAAATCTTTCATTTAGGTTGACAAAAGTGTAGAAAGTCTCATATCTCTTAACCGATATTGAATCGAACTAATTAACTGATTTTGTAAAAACTAAAACTGTTCTTTAAGTTGAAATATACTTAATTTAAATTAAGGAAGTTCAGCGCCTATTCAAAGAAATGCATTTTTTTAGACGATTGGCGCTCGGTCTGGAATTTTGACTAATATAACTTGCTTGGTGCCTAATAGATTGAAAGTAGAATTATCAAAATCGATCAACACGTTTGGTACATAGACTGATGAATACATTACCCACATTTGCGTCGCGCAGTCAGTTAAAAAAATAAATGTACCTACATTTGAATATTTTTATAATTTTATTAAGAGTAACTTCAATGCAAATAAGATACTTTACCTACACTACAAAGAAAACAAAAAAAAAGAAATAAATTGAGTAACATTTGTGTGTTATATGATAAATTTGACGTCTTATAAATCGATGACCGTCCGCCGCACGCTCGAAAAAGCATGACTCATTGTCACGTTCCGAGAACAAGCGATAAAGAAGCGTTCAACTTGTGACGCATCTACTCATTCATTGTTACTTGTAATTGAGCTTCATGCTGTATCCCGCATATAGCAAAGTAAGCAGAGGGAATCAAGGCCTCCGATTTTTTCAAGGCGTCGCGTGTTAAGTGGCAGAACATGTTTTCCCATAATCATGTGTCATTTTGTTATAATGTTTTATTACTGAGCAAATTAATTGAAATACCAATATAAACTAAAATATTTCCTGCCAAATTTTACTACTGTTTGAAAACTAGAAGTTCTACATAAAAACGTTCAATATAAAATAAGCGATAACATCGCAGCTTAATTTAAAATTCTCATAAATAATACAATTTTATGAACCATAACTCTTCAACAAACATTTTTCCAATCAGCAACAAATAAAAGGTTTTCCGTCGTAAAAGTAAGAGATAGATCCGCCGCTATCACGTCACACGCCTCATATAATAATACCAGCGTATTAGCGACACATGAAACGAATCGGAAGGAAATAATCGTCAAGATTAGGACAAATATCGATGTGGCTGATAAAGTACTAAGCGGGTAGCGCAAACTACCCCTTTCTAAAGTGGCTTGGGGGAGAGAATGGTGAAACTGTTATTAATTAATATTAATAGATACGTAAAGCTGCTTTATATAGAGTAGATAGAGAACATCAAGACGTAATCTTCTCTACTGTCCGTCTATTTTGCATATGTTTTTTATTGTGTAATCTAATTTAAGCAAATTGGCGGAATTTAAGTGATTTAGGGTCAAATGTGGCGCAGTAGTAGGAACGGAGTAGGTACATTAACGCTGCGTTCCCAGGTTTCCTCTGCCTACTGCGTCAAGCTAAAAAGAGACGAACATTGCTACTATAATAAGTTATTTTTATGCAATCTAATTCAAGTAAATATATAAATACTCTGGTCATGTTCTTTATATATAATTTGTTGATATTTTAAGTGTTTATACATATTTTTTTTACTAGTGAAGCTAATAAAAGTATATGAAATAAAAATTGTAAATATTAAATTATATCAATAAAAAAACATCGCATCAAATAAAAGTGAACTCTAAATTAATCAAATTTAATTTATTACACATAATTATAAAAATCAAAAGTACTATATTTCTCATTACTTATTCCGATTCTTAAAAAACAAATAAAATCTAACTAAAACTCACCAGAATCTCTAAGAAAATATGACTTGTAATTTAGAATCTAAGGAGTTTGTGGTTCCTACGTGAATTGTTTCAAAAACTTCCTTTACCTCAACCTTTCTTTGAACTAACAACTGTTAGTGGAAAATGTTTTTCTGGATAAAGCGCAGAAGTTTCAGTTCCGCAATTTACTTGAGACCTTTCGCGAGCTCTTTCCTGCACAATGTAGAATTGAAGGGTCAACATTGGTATGGTCTTCGTATATAAACCACAGTAGTATATTTAAAACTAGTGTCTATGCTAGCAGATTAAACCGCTTGAGCGCATTTTTTTTTAATCTTCAAGTTCCAACCCGCATATATCTAGCAGGATAGCCAGAGAATACCTAGTGCGATGACACTCCGATTTCCAATTTCTTTCAAAGTTTGAGATATTGCGTACGGCAAACTTTATGCTTTTAAACACTATTATAATATAATAATAAAAAAATCAAATCAGCTTCACGGTGTATCACGTACACAATGGTGTAGGGAGAGGGAAGCTTGTGTTAAAATACTCGGTTCCCCACATTCCGCCGAATTCTGGAGGTAATGCATGTTGAGTGGTGAAACTCATCGCCGCGCTTTGCTTTGACACTAGAGCGAAGAAATTAAAATTTAAATAAGTAATTAATTTCCTCGAGTGGGCATCGAACCCACAATCAGTCACTATTACAGTCACACTTTGTGCCCATGCACCACGACAGGCCTCATACAATATATAAATAATACATATATTAATTTGTGGCGTTCAGTTCCTCTGCATAAGATATAATGCCATCAGAATTTGGCGGAAAGTGGGGAACGGAAATGTTTTAATAGGAATGGAGAGTCTTAACACTAGTTTCCTAGGTTCCCTCTGTGTTCCCTGCTACGTAGATATAGATAGATATATTGATTTATGTGTATATCTCATTTCAGCTTAGATCGTCTTGCTTATTTGTGAAAACGTTTATATCTAAGGATAGGAAGAAACTTAAAAAAATATTAAAAACCTTAAAGGCTGTATAGGTGTAAAAACACCCAGGTACATTTCGTTTTTAGTCACAGCGCTTTGCACTTTTGTGTATCCTCCTGAATTGTGTGTGTCGTTCCCACGCGCTTACCTCCTGCTATCGACACCTATGACAGTCATAGTGGCCTAAGATCCCATTGCTTAAATCTTCAATTATCTGTTTTTTTATGAAATTTATATTTAAGAATGATACATGATAGTAGAGTAGATTACACTAGGGTTGCCTAGAATAATCCTGCCGCAATCACCTTTAATTAAATTTATGGTAATGCGTTTTGGAGAAAATTGCACTCGTGTTTTTTATGTGAATCCCACATCATTTGAAAGAAAATCGCATAAGGAATTGGAAAACAATGGTTGTAACATCTGAGTCTGCCGCAAGCCCAGGTTTGCCTGGTTTAGACAGGTCACTTAATGTAAATAATTTGCACTAATTGTTAAATTGACAAATAAAGAAAAAGAATAGAAGAATGTAATATGTAAAAACCTTTCGCACGCAGTTCGTGGGGGCAAGCGGAACCTCTTAACACCAAGTTCCCGCTGCCTTCCACTCAATACGCGGAATGTACCGTGAAGTTGGATATATGTATATATACCACCTTTATTAAACAATATTTTTTTTGTCTCATAACCCATAACATATTCTTTATTCAAAAGCTTAAAATAGCGAATGAAGATTTATATTCAACATAAAATTTTAATTTCACATTTTATCGTGTCCGTAAATTTTCAGATATTTCCTTTCTTTATAAACATTTTTATAATGAAATATATATAAAATGAAATGTAATTTATTACTTTCAAGTTCTTTCGTTCTAGTTATGAATAGAGTTTTTGTATGATAATTTAAAATTAGTATAAAAAAGCGGTTGTAGGTTCGATTTCCGCTCGAGGGAATGAAGTATTTAACATTTTCATTACCTTGCTCTGATAACAAGGCAAAGCGCGGCGGTGAGTGCAGCTACGCAACACGCAGTCTCGAAAATTCATCACTAATTGGGAAATGAAATGTCTTAGCACTACGTCCTCTATGCCTACCCTGCTATATGCGGGATACAGCGTGAAGTTAACATAAAACTAAAGTAAACTTACTAAACATTTACACAGTACATTACATGGCAGTGTTTCATTATGTCACCGATGTCATCGTGTTCTCAGTTTGGTCGCATAATAAAATGCTTATACAACAATGGGGCCATCTCTGTAACGTATTCTGTTAGTTTCGCTCCTTTCAGACACAAACAATGCTTAGCTGCAGTTCTTGTTACGAATAAAAATGGACCTATTATATTCCGTTTTTGCAATGATATGTTTAAATATAGAAATATAATATAATGTGAATAAGACAAAGGTTCTGATTTTTGAAAGAGATGAAGAAAGGACGGAACGCAAGATCAGTGTAAATGGTAAGATATTAGAACAAGTGAATGAAGTGGTATACTTGGGAAGTATGTTCAGTAGAGATGGAAGATACGAGATGGATGTGGAAAGGCGTATTGCTGCCGGTAACAAGGTTAACGGAGCCTTAGCTGCATTGATGAGACGGCGAAACGTCAGCACATGCGCGTTTGGCCGTACACAATGCAGTTTTGGTACCAACGCTGTTATACGGCAGCGAAACGTGGGTATTACAGAAAAAGAATGAAAGAAAGATGAATGCTGTGGAGATGTGATCTCTTCGTAGGATATGCGGAGTCAGTTTAGCTGATCGAATCCGCAATGAAGAGGTACACAGAATGGCAGGTACTAGCGAGGATGTCACGGTGAGAATGAAGAAGAACGTGCTCAGCTGGTTTGGGCACGTCGAACGAATGAGTGATGAAAGAATGGCAAAAAAGATTTATGATGGAAAAGTGAGCGGTAAGAGAGGTAGGGGGAGACCTCGGGTGACCTTCGAAAACACAGTATCAAAGATACTGGAGGAAGGTCACGTAAAAAGCACGAGGACCCCCCGAAGGGCATGTATGAAGAGGTTGATGACAGTGGGCGAGGCGAAAGAGGTATGTAGAGACCGTAGCGTTTGGCGCTCCGTTCTCTCTGACTACCCCGCAAGGGATAAAGCGTGAAGCTAAGTTAAGTTAAGTTAAGTATAATATAATAAACGCAGTGGCAACTACTGAAACCTTCAACTACTGAAACCTTCTTTTTCGAATTCAGAACCACGTGTAAACGTGGAAAATGAAGGTTCAAAAATTATTATATTTTAATATTAGTAAAACGCGGCATTGAGTTACACGGCGTAGAGAACGAAGTGTTTTGACAGTAGATTAGTGATCGTCGTAGATGCGTAAAGCTAAAAATCTTTTTTTAGCTTTACGCATCTACGACGATCGAAGTTCAAACATTAGAACTATTTTGAAGAATATTTTCTCGAGTACCGGAATACCGGAATCAATTGGATGATACGGAAAACAGATCGGAAGTTGGAAGTTACGTCCGGTCCAATAAAACTGCTCCGTACTTAGGAGATTGTTTAAATTACATTTGTACCACCTGCGCCTTTTTAAACTTTCTTTTAAAAGTTCACAAACAATTTTGAGCGTAGCTTCCTCTCACACTTATAAAGTTTGTTACGAGATTGACGTGAGAAAAAGATGTCTTTAATAACTCAGTATATATCAAGGCATATTTTCTGATTGCCTGTAAAGTATATTTTCTGATGAAGCTAAAGAGTTTGTTTGTTTGAGCGTTCTAATCTAAGGACGGTAGTTTCTTTGATTTGAAAACTGTTATTTGTGTTGGAAAGTCCATTTATCAAGGAGCCTATTATATCATGTTAATAGTTTCAATTTAAACCACTGTACCTGCCTTACCTTAATCTGTTAAAATGTATATTCACACATAACTGTTAATTATTTTCGTTTCATCACGCAGGGAAGCTACAAATGAAAGCTAGTGAACTATAAAATAATATTCTGAAATAAATATAAATATTTTATTTCAGTCTAAAATAAAACTACCATTACGTAACAGTCTCATGGGGAACAATGCCTGTCCGCATTCGTCAGCCGTTTTCAATAAAGAGAATAAAAGACAATTCTTCACCGAAAAATATAAACATTAAAAATTATAAAATAGCGTATTACAATGAATGTCTCCGATTTCTTCGGTGACTAGTTAAAATGAAACATGAAGAAACATACAATATACAATAAATGGTTTTTAAAACTTGAGTATAAATAAAAAATATGACGAAAGAGGTGGATGTGTCTCGCTCATCCTTCAGAGTTCCCGGTCTACTGTGGGCTATAGTGAGTAATGATGATACGAGTAAAAAATATATGATATTACCAATTTATTGTAACACAGAAATCAATTGGCAGCAAGGTAGTTAAACTAAATATTTTTAAAAAGTAAATCCACACTTAGGAATGAAAAATACTTATTTAGAAAACGTATAAGTAGATTTGAGCTACACTAAGCCATACATACACGTTCTCATCAAGCTAAATAAGTACCTCGATTTTCTATACGCATATTACAACATAAATAAGTTGTAGTAGATAGGCGCTCGATGGATATAGCATGAGCTGCTATCACTCGATTTGGGTTGTCACCTAAATATTGTCACAGTGCAGCAGCGGAATGCGGGATAGAATTCCTTCAATCGATCCCCACTCAACTTGCAATATGAACTCAGGCGAAAAGCTCTGGCTGTACTATTTTATTGCAAAAAAAATAAAATATATTCGATTCTCTTATCAGATTCTCGTCGCAGAACATAAAAATAAAAATAAAATGTGAAAACCCTCATTTTTCCTCACGTCGTTCTCAATTTCTTTAAATTGACCAAAAAGTGAAGAATGTAGTGACTTATCACTATAAACTCTTAACCTTCACCTCTGAATCTAATAAAGAAACTTACACCAATCACCAATTCATATACTTCCTTACTTAGAAATTGTTAGAAATGAATTACAATTCATTACATTTTAAATAAGGTGTCGTTTTATGTAGCAGGATTCGAACCTGGTGTAGATTTTTTGCGTACTGACGTTTATAAATATGAAATAACTCTTTTAAAATAGTTAAAATACATATAATTCACGTCGTATACCTATTTCTGTTCATAAATCTTACTTCTGTTGACAGCTAATACGCTATGTATTAAATTACAAGCTAAATAAATAAAGACAAGGTTACTCTCACAAGAGTTGCTTTAACCTTTATCGCCTTTGTAGCGTAACTCTAGGTCTCTCTCTAGCTCTAGCTCTAGGTCTCGCTCTACCTGACCTCATTTCAATGTATGAGAGTAACAAATTTGCGCAGCTTACACACTTTAATTGATTGCATAACTTTATTTCAAGCACATATCGAGCATACATTTTTAACAGCTTTGATTTTCTGTTTGCTTTTTATGTGTAATAATACAACTGTGTGCAGTGTGACGTAAAATCCCGTTTCTTCCCATTTGGGAAGTTCCTGTGGAAACCCATAGGAATTTCAAGAAATACAATTTTAGTGCTCTCCTACACTCCCTAACCTACATATAAACAAAATTTCAACTTTCTAAGTCTAGTAGTTCCGTTAGTGAATTGTCCATCAGTCACTCAGTAAAAGGAAAAAATTATATATGAATACGTATATTGTACATATAATAAGCATTGTACATAAAATATGAAAAAGACGTGAAGATATTATCCCGTCTTTTTCTTAATTTACGAAGTAGCTACGAAAACCTAACCTAGGAACTTCTTTTTCAACGTTGTCCATTTAAATTTATGATATAGACGTTTTTCTTTTAAATTTACATAAACAAGAATAAAAAGATAGTAAAGACACTACACGCGGTTGTTTTAAGCGGTAAATTAAAACAATATTCATTTTATCGTATAGTTTTTCTAAAACTTCTTGTAAGCCTTTGCATATTATCTTCATGCATCGGTAAAATATACTTTTATTATTGATCTCGGATGAAATGATGAAATGACTACCGAATAAAGTTAAGAAAAAAACGTAGACTTCCAAAAGGTACATTTTGTATGAAGACAGTGGACGAGACGAAAAAGATATGTTAAGATCGTAATGTTTTACGCTTCTTTATCTCTGGTTACGCCGCTGAGGATTAATGGTGAAGTTAAAAAAAATTGAGTTTATATATTTTCTTTTGAAAATACTCTATTATTTATGTAAGCCATAAAGAGTATAATTTGTCCACCTATCCTATCTTTCTTTTACGTGAATAGCACAGTATTTTTCGGTGCTTAAATGTAAACAAAATCGTTACAGTCCTAAATTTCCGTTTGCCGATATATTTTATTGTTTACTACTTTTTTAGTTCTTGCCCGAGTTACAAAGTTTCTGAAGTAACTATTAGGAGATTGCCTTTGGAATATTGTGTGGCTGAGGTCACCATACATTTGTTAGAAGTAGGAAAAGAAAAGTTACTGCACTGTTATCTATTTTCTATCCATTGGAGACCACGATGTTCGTGCACAGAGTAGTGGTACCAAACATTATCATAATTATTATGTAGTCCATATTTTTATAATATATATGATATTTAATCATAATTTATTTGATGAATTGACGAAACGTCAGCACAGCTGCACGTTTTACCGTACACAATGCAGTTTTGGTACCGACGCTGTTATACGGCAGTGAAACGTGGGTATTACAGAAGAAGAATGAAAGAGAAAGAAAAGATAAGTCACGTAAGAAGCATGAGCACTCCCGGAGGCGATATTGTATGTTGATGGCAGCAGACGAGACGAAAGGGGTATAGAGAGTCCGTATTTAGAATTCGTGCATAATTTTTAATATTTTCATAGATAGATGTTTAAACAAATTTCAGTCTATTTCACTTACTAATTCAAATTTATTTTTCTTCAGTTCATCAACTAACATTTATTATTTACAATAATAGTACCTTAACAGCACTTTTATAACAATTACGACTGTAAATAGAAAGCACTGATATACTTAACGTAACTAACTCTTACATCCGGGTAGCCTTATGACGTCACACGTCTACGTGCTACGAATTCATTCATTAAACAGACTTGATTTCAAATACGCTGGCAATGAGAAACGAAATTTTAAAATTATCTATTACAATAAAAAAATTAGAAGACCAAACAGACGTCTCTTGCTTAATAGCCGACTGTAAACGTGACGATTGTGAGTTCAATACCCACTCGGGGAAGTGAAATATTTAATTTGTTCATTTCCTTGCTCTGTTATCGAGACAAAACGCGGCGCTGAGTTCCATAACTCAACAAGTAATGCCCCAAAAATCGGCGGAAAGCAAGGCATAGAAATTTCATAATTTATTGCAAAAAAATGTCTTGACACTAGGTTCCCAGATTCTCTCTGCCTACCCTGCTGTGTGCAGGATCCAGCGTGAATCCAAAAAAACAACTTTATGAATTTAACCCTCACTCGGAGGAGTGAATTATTTTCATTTCCTCGCTCTGAGAAAAGGGCAAAGCGCAGAGTAGTGTACCGCTGCTCAACACACAATTTTTCTATAAAAAGGCGAGTGGGGGATCGACTCCTATTGCCAACTATTTTATATCTTGATTACAGTGTAATATTAAAAAAAATCTTGCATTGTACCCATTTTTCGGTAATTCTTAAGACAGCATATTGAGATGAGAGATTATAGATAATGATATAGAGATTAACCTCGTGCTTATTCTAATTAGACCGAGGATATGAATTAGATTGGGAATTAAATGTACAACCAAACCCCACTATAATGTTTTCAAACTAGCTTGTTTAAAATATGGACGAAGACAATGGAGAACGAAGTGTCTTAACACTAGGTTCTCTCGGCCCATCCTGCTATGTGTTTCCAGATATATCTCGAAGGAAAAAAAATATGTATTTAATTATAATGTTAACAGATAAGTTTTCTTCTATGACTTTATGTTGTATAAATCTAGGATTTTATTCTATTGTGTACTAAAAAGTGTCTGTACTCACACGAGTAAGAGCTCCTTTATTAAGAAACTATATTAGTGTTAGGAAATATACTTGATAGATGTTGATTTATAAATAGAAAATGTCCAATTTATTGATCTTTGACTTTTATTTGATTTAATTTGTGTGGAAGAAAAAAATATATTTGAACGATGTTGCTTAGTTGTAAAGTGTTCAACCTTTTTAATGTGTTATTCCGCGCTTAGACTAAAAAATATTTTTTATAAAACTTATAAAAATTGGAATGAAACGAAACCTGTACCTCTTAGACGGCTTGAAACATAAGTTTTCAAAAAATATTTATCTTATATTCCCAAGTTATTTATTTCCGCGAGTTATTGTAACTGATATCCCAAACACCTTTTAAAATATTATTTAATATTTAATGCCTTGGCTCGTGATGTGTCTAGTGGTTAGAACTCTTTATAGTTGTGATCGTGAAGAACCCAAAATCTTTTAGAGACTCAGAGGAAACAGTGTTAAGAATTTCATATTATGCCATTAGAAGGTATCGCTTTAATAAAATATTTGCCATCAGAAGTTGTTCTTGTGTCAGTTATTTAGATAACTGTAGACTCGACAATATAACATTGTCATAACTCGAAGCTCGTCCGAAGATAAGCCAAGAGCGCGTCCTATCTTCCTCTCCACTATAACTGCGAACTAGTTATAATAAGAGGAAGAAAGAGTACGGGCCCCTCCCCGCCCTACACCGTGAGTTCCGACCAGACCGTGGCTTTACAGTCATCGTTGAACCCTCCGGGACGTTTGTGTGTGATCTTTCCGAAGGTACTTGTTACGCTTGTTTATATTAAGATTGTATTAGAATAGTAATTCGTGACGTTGATTGATTTGTGAGATCAATATAAGTCGTTGGAACGAACGCACTACCGCTAGGCGGCCGATATGTTAAATAAACGCACGGCACACACCTCACAGTCGTGTCTCGAACCGTAGGCGGACACTACTACATACACCAGAGTTTCAGGACATAAAATAGCACCACATAATATCACATATGAGACAGGCGGACACTACTACATACACCGGACCTGGGACATAACAGCACCACACACCTACTAGTCGTATACCAAGTCTTAGAAATGGTATATAAAATATCAATGACCAAAGCCATACAAGCATAGCTTACGTATCGCGAGCGTACTGCGAGACGGCATCAGCCACGACATAGTTAATGTCGCTATAACAGTTCGCATAAGCCCATCACGTCAGCCTCCGCGAACGTCAAGCAACATTCAATATTATAATATGGATCAAAGATCCACAATATGTGTCGCTCCTACACATATATTGCCTTTATAAGAAATTCGATCCTAAAAGATCGTGCCATGATAGACTTCAAATTATCACATTATATTTATTATACATTTGGTACGAGTCTTTATGTGCATCATATTCATTTGTACCGTAGTACTTAATAGTTCGACTCGACCGCTGCCTTCCGAGCATCACCACCTCCTATATATACGGAACGACGGTCGCGACACTCGGGACCAGAATACACGAACGCGTCTCGATTAATATGATATTTAAAATATATAGTTTTTATTATTCATATTTAACTATGTTATTTATGTGCATTGCCATGCATATTTTATTTTATTTATTTATTTATTTTTAACTTATACCATAGGTACATACTGTTACATTATTTTCCTGAAAATGAGCGAAAAGTTTTGAATCGTATTTATTACTTGCCCTACCTGCAACGCAGAAGTTGTAAAATTAAGAAAAACAATAAATAACCACAATACATAACAAATTAAAAGTGTTTAAAATTACAGTTTAAAAAGCAAAAAGTATTTTACACTTTAAAAGTGCAAAAACTAAAGAGCATATAGAAAGATGGAGTGTTACTGTTAGTTTTATAAATGATCTTTCCGGAACGTGGCGGCGGTCGAGGAGCTGACAGGCTGTAAACATAAGATACTTGTACGTTAGAACATTTTTAAAAACTTTACTTTTTTACTCTTTTTACATTTTTTGTGCTTTTTATGGCCACGATGTATTTTGTATATAGTAGGATGAGCAAAAATGAAAATAGTTCCTAGCTTTCCGTTCAACTTGCATGTTGAGTTGTGGAACTCAACACCGCGCTTTGTCTTATTAACAGAGCAATGAATTGAAAACAATTAATTATTTGTAGTGACTTGAAACCACCACCGTCGCCTTTACAGTTAGGTACTATGGCGCTGCAACACGACACCCTTGGATTCGTTCCCCACTCGGAAGAATAATTAAGTTTAAATTATTGTCATTTTCCGTCGTTTTACTAGAGCAAGACAAAGGATGACGTTGAGTTGAGACATTCTGTCACTCAATACTCAATCTCTTAAATTTGAGCGAAAGAGGACCATTTACTCACACTAGGTTCATTTTCGTGCTACATATGAAAAGATGTGATACTAAAAAAATATTCCCTTACTAGAAGAATTTCTTCTCAGTTGTCTTCACTTTACTTTTGAAAAGTTTTATGTATTTCAGTTATATTATTCATGAAAAGCTGAAAGGAATGGACAACTTGAATAGAAAGCTTAATAACTTAGACGCTAAGCTTTTTCTTTATTTAAAAGATAAAATAAAACATTATATGTTGTAGTATTTCATACAATTTCGTAAATATAATTTTTTTTTAAAGAACATATTCAAAAAAGCGGGGAACGGAAGCGTCTTAATGAGAACAGAGTGTCTTAACACTAGGTTCCCAGGTTCTCACTAGTACAGAGGCTGTTATTTGCAGGATACAGCACAAATCTAAAGAACAAAAAAAAACAAAACAGAAATACCATAAAAACAGCGTAGGAAATTAAAAATGTAGACATATTCAATGAAGCCCTACTAATTGCTGGCTCGGATTACTGTTTAATGAGAGCAAACAAACCCTCCTGCTACGTTACGCTACGATTTTGTACTTCGCATCAAATCAGATCAAATGCGGTATTTGTGATCCGCATTTTAATGGGACAGGAATTCATATAACATATACTCATACTTAGGTTTGTTTACATTATTAAAATTTCTAGGTTCAGGTAACCAAAGCGCAGCCTTGAATACCGCCAATCAACAACACAATATCTTCAAAAATTGGGTGTAAAGTGCGAAATGCAGTGTCTTAACACTATGTTCCTAACGTCTAATTTGATTTGTGAGAAAAAGGCTTGAAGCTGCTATTTTAGATGCTATATTATATGTATATACTGTTGTTTATAGATTCAGTTCCTAGTCGAAGTTAAATTAAATTATTAGTCAGAAAGATAACTTTGTCATACATAAACATTAATTAATGCAACACAAATTTGTCGATATCATAATATTTACTCGATATTTCGTTAATAATAGCGGCGGCTGAGGCAACTTTTCGAAGTAAAACGTATAAACAAAGGCAAGCCGTTCTTACCGTCACGCCCCAATAACGCTGATGACTTTGACTTAAAGACAAGCGCTTTGTTGATACTCTTTTGATCAAAGTTTAATATTCATTATAATTTCACAAATTGTTTTTTTAGTATAATTTGATAAATTTGTTATTGTGAAATATGTAATTGAAACTTTGAGAAGAAAATGTGTATTTATGTAATATATGGTAAAGAAGTCGTGACTAAGATTTGCCAGCTTACCCTGCTATGTCTACTTAATCTACTATATGTGACTATTCAAATTACGTAGAAAGCCCTCGTGTATTTTAAGTCAATACTTGCTACTAAATAAACTGTATAGGTTTATGTCGTTATCGTGGCGCAGTGATGCGGGCCCTACTCGGGGGAATGACAAATTTAATTCGGGACAATAACAAAGCGCAGCGTTAAGTTCCACCACCACCATCACCAACATCCAGGTGTAGTGTCTTCAGTGTACAGCATAATACACATACTGAATAATATTAATAATTAAGCCCTTTATTTCAGGCCTCCTCCATCCTCTTCGATTCCTCTCTATTTTTTGCTGCAGTCATCCAATTTATTCCCGCAATTTCTATAATGTCATCAGCTCACCGTCTTGTTCGCCGGCCTATGTTTCCTATAGGACCAGTATGATCCAGCGTTGAACAGGGTAGCGTGATATATAACCTGCCCATTACCACTTAAGCTTTAAGGCTTGAGATAATGCGCCCGTTAGTTTACTTCGTTTCTTATTTTCTGTATTTTTGGGACCAAAACTTCTTCCAAATGATATTTATTCTGCTTTCTATTTCTTCTTCGTTATTTACTTTATTAAATGATACCTGTTTGCTTAAATATATATATGTATAGTTTTCTTCATCTTTACTTCTGATGAGTATTTTAGGGCTATTCATCATATTTTTTATTTTAGTCACATTCATTTTCAATCCTACTTTATTACTTTCTTTGTCTAATGTGTTTAACATAATTTCTAATTGCTTTGGTCCTGCAGCTAGGAGAACAATGTCATCTGTGAATCTAAGATGAGTTAGAATATGACCATTCACGTAGATCCCTTGAAATTCCCAATGTATATTTTTGAACACATTCTCCAATTCAGCAATAAATAGCTTTGATCACAATAAATCGCCTTGTCTCACTCCTCTACATTTGTTTATTTTCCACTCGATTCAAGTTTTATTGTACTTGTACAGTTAGCATATATATTTTGTATGATGTTTAAATATTTCGTATTCGGAAATGTACTGGTGGCTTATAGTATCAAAAACTTTGCTATAATCGATAAGCCCTAAAGTATGATCTCGATCGATGAAGCTGATCATATTATATATATTTTTGGATTACTTGATCCAGAGTTTGTATATGGTCTGCTGTACTAAAGCGTGAAGCTAAACAATAAGTTTTATAATTTCAGAAGATAGCGGTATTTGAATTTTCAATATTTTATTCCTTTATAAACAATCACAATAAGTGTTATATTTAAATAGTGACCTTTTAATGATTTTTTGGGACTGTAAACGCGACGATTGTACGTTCGATTCTCTCTCGGGAATGAAAAAAAAAACAGGCAGAGGAAATCTGGGAACCTAGTGTTAAGATACCGTCCCCTATTTTCTGCAACTTTTAATATTAAATACTTTCATTCCATCGAGTGGGAACCACAACCTCGTCTCGCTTACAGTTGCGAGTACCCCTGCGTCATGTACGCCTTAATTAAAATACAAATTGGAGGTAATTTTATCAAAATTTTATATAAGAGTAAACCACGAATCTCAACTAGATGCATTTCATGAAGTGAAGATAAAAAGTATTCAAATAGACGAAGCGCTGCTCTAAAGGCGCTTTGTTTACTGCCATTATAGAGTAATTCGAGCTGGTCATTAATACGGCTTCATCGACTTCTTTTTAATCTTACTTCGTTTATGCTTCTCTACCTATTTTAATTAAAATATATTTGTTTTACATATAGTTTTAATTACCTGTAAGATGTGTAAATAAGACCTAAAAGCTTAGTTATACAAAATAATGAATCAATATTGAATCCTTTGGCTATTATATTAGTTCCAACATTATTAGGCCATTGTGTAGGTCCTAAGTGTTAGTAAAACTACAGAGATTGTCATGGGATGGAAATGATATTAAAAAATCAGAGACCAGTCGTGGTGCAGGGGCACAATCGTCTATAACCGCGACAAGTTGTGAGTTCGATTCCCACTCGACGAATGAAATATTCAATATTTTTATTTCCTCGCTTTGGTAAAGAGGCAAAGCGTGGCGTTGAGTTCCGCCACTCAACACGCAGCATCTCTCGAATTCGACGGTAAGTGGAGAACGGAAATATAACGAAAGACATCTTAACACTAGGTTTTCAGACTCTGTGTAGATGACAGCGTATTCAAAAACTTCTACAGGGCTCTTTTACTAGTATAAAGAAAAAGTTTGATTGGAATGTATCATAATATAATATATCATACAGAAATGTTTGTCATTTGAATTTGATCACGTAAGCGACGCCACGGGTAAAGGCTAGTAAATTATATGTAATTAAAAATAATTTCGATAATATCAGGTAAAAAAAAACTAAAACAAAATCGTGTACTAATAAAACAAAATCGTGTAACACGTTCAGAAGTTATGATGTAACAAACTGATGCATAAATAGAGGGACATCTACATAGGACTTAAAATATTCTTTTTTACGTCAACCGTTAATTAAATACATTGAATAGTGAACAGAGACACAAAGGTTAAAAGTACGAAAAAGTGCTTCCATTCGCCTAAATATTCATGATTCCCAACAACATTTCCCCGTTTTGGGTAAAAAGAAAAAATATATAGCCCCCAATAATACTGTTCCACGCTGAAAGTTGTTCAAAGTTTAATATATAAAAGGTACCGTCGAGATTTATATATTGGGAGGTAAAATCTAGTATTCTTTGAGGGTATTCTTTAAATTAATTGCTCCTTTCTGTCTTCATATAAGTCTTCGGTATTGCCAAGTTTCAGTTGTTAGTTATATTAATGTTTTTGTTTTGATGTAGTTGCTCATGTGAAAATGATATATACAGTATATGTGATATAATTCAAGGTATAGCTGTATGACAAGATATAGGTTTTATGAGGGTAATTTAGTTATAAAATATACGGCTGAACGTGAGGACTGTGGGACTCCTTGGTTACGTTAGTGCGACGTCGTGTTTCGTCGCTCAACACACTATATATTATTTTATTCTAATATAGACACAATTAATACATATTTTGTCTTATTTACATAAATTTTAGATACTTACAAAAGAAAACTATGATATTAGAAATGTTTTTGACAACAACGTTTTCACGAAGTATAAAAAAAATAATCCCGTTTTTGCCCGCCCCCGCAAAAAAATTCGAGAAATCTCTCTTAATACTTCCCTACCCTACGACGCCACGTAGTTCCGGCTGCGCGTTGTCTGTCAATCAGTAAATAAGGGCAGATCATTTTTTGTGTTCTAATAAATTATGAATATAGGAAGATGATCTAATACGTCACCTTTTTTATTGGCCATAAAATAAAAAATATATATATATTTTATATATATTGACAATAGGCGTTCAACTTAATAAATATTTAATTCCTTCCACAGCACGACCGTCAGGCACAAAGACAAAGTACAGTTAAGGTTCGCTACTGAACAAGAAATGTTTCGAAAATTAAGCGAAAAGTGGCTAACGGGTTTTTTATACTATTCCGTCTGTCTACTCTTTTATATGCTGGATATAGCTAAAGCTAAAAAATAACTAAGTACAAAGTCTAATATTCCCAAAAAATGTAGGTGAAATATTCCCCGAACTCTACACCACACCGACTTTGGAAGACGACGAGAGCACAGAAGAAATAGAACCGGAAGTGGACGAATGTGAACCTTCCCCCTCTGCGCGTCCCGCCCTTGCCGCGCTACCGGAAACGCAAACACCGCCCAAAGAGGACTCGCTAACTACGCTCGACAACCAATATTACAGGTAAATTTTTGAGAAAATGTTTTAATATATTTTTAATTTAAATGTTATTCTGACATTTAAGACGAGAAAAATACACATATAACATTTAGTATTCGACTTTAGGTTCACCACGACAAGTTCCACTTTTTAAATTTTAATTCGAAAGTTTATGATTTTTTTTCTGTCAAACAACAATAGGAAATGAACGCAATAGTTTTATTTCCAAACTTCACTCAGAAACATATCCCAATGTATGAATGAAGGAGCGTTTTAATACCATGCTCTAAAATGAGAAACATAAATAAAAAATGAAGCATCTTGTCACTAACATACCACAATGCAGGTAATACATTAACACAGTAAAGGTAAAAAGCTCACAAATTGCTTAAATTTGTTCTAAAACTCGTATTACTTAACCAGCCCACCCGCAACTGATAACGTTCCTCTAAACAAGATTGATAAGCGCATTTCGCCGAGAGCAATCTCTCTAATGTGTTTACCTGCTTACGGCTTACCCTACAATTTTTGCGTCTGTCTCAAAAAGCTCCTTAATGTGGGTCCATTTTTCTGAAGCTTTTCAGACATCGGATACGACTGATAATGATTATGGATGACCGAACTTCGGCCAAATTAACTGAACTCGAACAATGGTGTAATATTTCATAGGAATTCTCAGTTTTAATATGTATAATTCTCTTCAGTAAAAAGCTCCAACTGGACTTCAGTAAGAGCTATTCAGCTAATATATCTTTTGGTGATCTAGTAATAATGGACGTGAAATATTGTTTCCGATTATATTATGAACGGTGTTCTTTTTGTAAAGTGTTTTCGAATTCTTTATACCTTTTGCAAAGAAAAATGTTTTAAGCAATTTTTTTTTAGCAAACAGGCAACATTAACTGGGTGTGATTTAGTTTTTAATTATTTTTATTGAAAGAATTACATACAGACACACATAATGCAAGCAGGTTTCAATACAAATATTTCAATGCACTAGAATTCATAATTGTGGTGTGGCACATGCAAGTGATTATAGTTGCATCGGTTTCTATAAGTGAACGAAGATTTCAATATTTATTATATTATGACAATATAACAGGTTGTTACGTAATAAAATACCAATTTAGTTAAAATGTATTTTGTATGAATTGTATTAAGGAAATAAGGACCTATGGTGTTGTCGTAAATAACAAATTTCGAATATTTTCACAGTTACACAGTTGCGCTGGCAGTGACAGTAGGTGCGGGTTGCTTTCTGCTTGCATTAAATCTCATAGTATTCGCTGGGATATACTTGCAAAGGGGGAAAAGAAGAACAAACAGACGACCTAGGAGAGACGGTATGAGAAATAATTTGATGTTTTGTGTTCTTTTCAATTAATTTTGATATTTATCAAACAATATAAAATATCACGACTAAATGCGGCGGCTAATTACTGGTTCAAATCCTAACTCGATGTCACATATCTTGGAGTCAAGATACTCTGATCTCAATTTTCTTAGAATGATGCCTATATTACGTATTAAGAAGCGGAACTTAACGCCATGCTTTGTCTACCAGAGCGTTGAAATTAGGATATTATTTTACTAAGATTTAATTGGTACAAGGGCGTAAGCGTGCAACCCTAGACGGCAATAGGTTATGCGTTAGATTTCCACGCGAGGAAATGAAATATTTAATATTTTTATGTCCTCACCCTGGTAACGAGGCAAAGCGCGGCGTAGAAATCCACTCAACAAGCAGTGCCTCCAGAGTTCAGCAGAAAGTGAGAAACGTAATGTCTTAATGGGAACGGAGTGTAACAATAGGTTCCCAGGTTCCCTCTGCCTACCGCGCTATGTGCGAGACACAGCGTGAAGCTAAAACAAGTTCCTCTTAAATTCAGCACGTTTTATATCAAAAGTAATATTTACACAAAGTGATTAATGCGATAATAAACTTCGTTCTCGCGAACAAAGTACAATTTGAGTCTCATATTAGTCTACTTAGCGTCTCAACGCTTAATAATCCCGGACTCCAAATTTGTCTTAAAACAAGCAAAGACGAAAATGTATCAAAGACTACACCTACGTATATAACGTAGGTGTAGTATAATAGAGATAAAGTAATATTGTACGTTATATTGCAGAGGTGAGTTGAGTAACTGAAGAATATAAGTGAAGCGAAGGAACTTGAGTCTAGTTACGAGACTTATCTGTACAGCATAGTTGGTGATACTCGAGAATGTCATCAAATATATATATAAGAGTAATATTAGAGAGTATATTATAAGAGTATACACAATGAGTGACTGTAAAATCGACTGGTTGTGGGCTCGATCCTCAACACGTGATGCCTCCAGAATTTGGCAAAAAGTGGGGAACGAAGTGTTTTAACACTTGGTTCCCTCTGCCTCCCCTGCTGTGTGCGGGTTACAGCGTAAAGCTGAAAAATTATAAAAGTATACCAGGTCAGGTCAGGCCAGTCGTGGCGCAGGGAATTTACATTTTAATTTTTTCGCTCTGGTGTCGAGACAAAGCGCAGCGTTGATTTTCGCCACTTTCTTCCGTGATTTCCTCTCTCGTAGTGGATTTGTGGAAAGTTGGGAATGGAGTATCTTACTACCTTGCTCGGTGAGGGATACAGCGTGAAGCTGGTTTTGTTTTGAACACAACACTACAGAAACGTGGTCTGTACCTTTTTTAATTATTTCAAATTTATTAGCTCTATAACTTACTGTGTTTTGTTTCTATCTGCTTCTTAAACTAGGCTTAGAACTCGACATAATTATCGCTAGGTATCTAATTTGTAAGAGAGCTCAGGTATTTTGATTACCTTATTAACCTTACTAGGGAGTGGGCATAGACCTTGCGGGGCCTCGACGCCTAGTGCTTTGGCCTCGACCCCATCGTCCCCTCCTGGCGCTGTGACCCCGGTTACCCCGTGCGGGGTCACCCCGCCCCTCGCTCCCTACGCGCCACACGCTGCCGTCGGCAAAAGCTCACTCAAGGTACATTATTGCTCTTTACAATTTAAGTTAAGATTGTGTTTTATTAATACTGTTAATTCTCATTTCATTAATTTATTTTAAAGACTACTATAAAATATTAATTAAGAGATTAAACATATATTCAAATTTGATGACGATGATTGTGGGTTCAATTTCAACTTATATAAAATATTCCTATGTTAGTTGTTATTTTCAATTGCAAGACAAATATCTAGTATTTTGGAATTGTGGGTTCAATTCCCACTCGGGGGTTCGATATATTTAACATTTTAATTTCCTCGCTGTGGTAACGAGGCAAAGCGTGGCGTTGGATGGTGCTATGCTTTGAGAATTCGGCGGAAAGGGGAGAACGGAAGTGAAGTAAGAGGAACGTAGTGACTTAGCACTAGGTTCCTAGACTCCGTCTGACTACCTTGGTAAATGTGGGATACGACGTGAAGCTAAAAAAATGCTTTTTGTACATTTTTTCTTATCTCTTAAACGAAACATTACAAAAAAAACATGAAAAACATTATTTCGCAAAAACCAGTACATACTAAGTATAAGATTTCCCAAATCGGAATGATTGATGGGAGGGCATGAAGCGTGACGATGATGTAGCAGTACTGTATATATATAAAACATATGTATGTATAATCCCCATACGAACTCGTATATATTATGGGTAAATCAGTATGCTTTCATAATAATCGTCTATAATGATCACTTTTCCAAGTGAAAAATCATGATTGTAAAACGCCATGATGAAAAACTTTTTGTACATGAGTAACAATTTTCCGAGCATTTTCTTATCTTTTATTAATTTTTAATGATTTATTTCAATTTATTTTTTTATTGTTGTAAATTGTGTGTAAATATTTTTTTATGTTATACCTGTATCTCGCTTATATAAGGGAACCTAGAATTAAATCACTCCGTTCTCCATTTTCTCTCTTATTTTTAAGATGTTATATGATAAGTGGATGAGCTCAACGACGCGCTTTGTCTTTCTACCAGAGCAAGGAAATGAATATAGCCCATTTACACGAGTAGGAATCGAATCCACAGCCGTCGCCATTACAGTCAGATGTCCAGACCCCTTCGGTACAATGGGCCTTATATACAAACACATTTTAAATATATACATACATATAATACAATGAACTACTAATTAATACATCATATTTTTACATATTATATACATAACATTTATGTAGTAGATACTTATATTTTTTGACATTTTACTAACATATCTCCCCTCCACAGCGTAGCAGCGAGGCAGAACTAAAAGAGAGACCGAGCACTGCGCCGCCCAAAAAGCGCGTTCAGATCCAAGAAATCTCTGTATAGATGATTTTTAGACCATTTATATAAAAAACTAACTAAATCTATGAAAATAAGTGAATAAGAGAAGAAATTGTGAATGTGAGTGATATAATCCATTAAATATGTATATGAAACTGACTATATAGTAGTTTTTTTCTGTGTTTGTTGGGCTAACGCCTAAGGAAGACTAACTAGTGTCTAAAATCTAAATAAAATATATTAAGTTTTTTATATATATTTAAATATTATTATATATAGATACATTATGTATACAACGACCAACGTACGGTTGTAATATAAGCTATTATTTTGAAATTTTTACCATTTATCTTTCTTAATTGCAGTGATTTGTACTTCTGTTTCCGGTTTTGTAACCTTTGAATTTTGGTTGTGATGATGATTTAGAAGAAAATTTTTGATTTATATCTAAAGTTTTTACAAATACTTTTGTTTTATTTTACAAATTTATATATATATATATATACTTTATTTATGGACATAAATAATTACGCTACTAACAATATTTGTCAAAACTATTAGTCTTTACAGTATTGATAAACTTAAAAAAAAACATTTTTTGTAGTATTAACTTTTACTACTGTGGATATATTACTTGTTGTCGATCCCGTTAAATGAAATAATTGAGTAGATAAATAAAGAAGTAAGGCCATCTTGTTCCAGTGGCGTAGTTTCTGACAGTAAACATGTCACTTGTGGGTTCAATCCCCTTTCGGGTGAATGATAATATTTAAATATTTTTTTTATTAATCCGCTCTAGGAAAGATTGTCTTAACACTAGGTGCCCTCTACCTCTAACCTGCTATATGTGAGATACAAAGTTAAGCTAAATAAGGAAAAAAATAATTTTAATAAAAAAATAAAGTATAACCATATTGTTTTAAATCATCTCTTGACAGTGAAAACGATTTAAAAACAGACATACTTTTATTAACTTTTAATTCCTTACTTTCTTTACGTAGCGTAAATATTTATCAAAAAGCTATGTATCAAATGTATTTAAAATTATACAAGAATGCTATATTGTATTTAAAAATATTAAATTTATTAAACTTAAAAAAAAACGTTTGTCTCATAGGAAATTGTATAAATTGTTATTCCTTTATATTTTATTTGAATTCGTTACTTACAATGTTAGTTGATGTCTGAATGTTAGGGATTTTTTAGGTAGTTAGTTGATCTTTAGACGATATTATCATATGGCTTAGAGTGAAAGCGATGTTCATTTAGTATTGGATTTTTTTAAAATATTACACTTAAATATAATTATTTACGCTATTTTTACTTATTATTATAACTCGTAGTTGTTGCGCTGATCCATATATTACACATTTCGAGACAGAAACAAATTAAGTAAAAATGTGTAGAAAAGAAGTTTAATTTCAACAAAAAAGATCATGCAAAAAAATGGGCTAAGGCTTAGGAATTTTAGAGACAAAATATTTTTTTATTTTATTTCTTTCCGTCATCTCTACACCATACAATTATGCTCTGATAAAATAGCAGCATAAAATGTAACTTTTAATTTATTCTCAGAAATTTTGAGTTTTCCATACATAAATCCCATTGATAGAGGCTGCCATGGCGACGGCTTTGGGGTCGATTCCCACTTGGGGACATTAATTATTTTCATTTGCTCGCCCTGGTAACAAAAGTAAGCGGTGCGTATTTACAATATATAGTTACATAAATAAATATTGTCATATACAATCCTATTCTAAAAATGTTCAGGAGTACCAACTCCAATATATATATTCTATATTATATATTTATTTCATTTTTAAATTTTAACACGGTAGGCCGGTAGATGAAGACATTTTTTTTATTGAAAAATCTTTCAGTTCCTCTCACCTCTAAATATATTTTATTTTTCTTTTCTGTAATTTACTCCTGACATATTATTTTAAATAATTTTAAGTTTACATTGACTTCTGGGTGGCTCTGTACACCACTCAGAATAGTGACGCACCTCTCTACGGAAATTACAACGCACCCCACACATGCCATCGCCCAGAGCACCTTGGAAACACACAAGAAGTAGTTTTCAATTTTTTCGTAGTCATGCCATATACCAACAACCATTATAATAAGTAAAATGGGACAAAGGTGCCACGACGGCGGTTCAAGGCAGGTCTTAAAGTTCGGCGCTTCTAGTGTTAAGTCTATAATCTCCTTAGGTATATATCAGTCGTTAATTTCGTGGTGTTTCATTCGCTAAAAGTATTTTAAAGTAATGTTTTATTATTGTCAATTTACATATAATTTCATAGCTAGTTTGATGCATGCGTGCATGCGTGCAGGGGGAACGGAGTGTTGTGACACTGGATTCCCTCCGTCTACCCTGCTATACGCAGAATGAAGCGTAGAGCACGAATAAAACTTAAATTATATAATATTAGAAAAATATAACCTCACTTTCACTCTGAGCTAATTCATGTTATACATACATAATATATTTACCTCATACTATGAGTATTTATGTGTATTTAGATCACTTGTATAAAGCCACCTTTATACTTAGTCAATGTGCATAGGTTTTTCAATGACACTTTAATGTACAATTTACGGATATTTGTAGATTTTGAGAAATTTTCGAAGATTTTCACAATATTTTACGTTTTTTGACCAATGTGTTATGAAAAGGCTAAATGCTTTGTTTTATCTTTACTATTTTACAAAACATTTGAGTAGGACTTCATGGTGCAGTTAAGAAATAAATAATAATATGCGATTTTTATGGGTTCGATTATGTATCGATTTGGATGCCCTATCGATAAGGCATTGTTTTTAGAAAAACTCTTAAGGTACTCAAAGAGGACAATGGCGAGGGTTAGTGAATTCTAACTTGTTATCTGATTGACATAGGTTACACGATTTCAAAAGAATCTTTAAATTTAAGTTTCAGCTTTCTAAGTTAATATAAATATTTTATCATATATTAATGTCAAATAATCTTTTGTAAATAAACTGTTCTACCATAAAAAATATTGTACATAGCGTCGATATCTGTGACTATAACATTTCTCGTGAACGATCATGGGTTTTAATAAAAACCATTTTTCCTGATATATAATCTTTTATTATTGCTTTCATCCTTTATCCTTTTAAATTGTTAGTCATTTTGCGGGCTGATATAAAAGAAAATCGAATGTTATTTATAATGATAATGTTATTGTGTATTGTATATTGTATGTATATGAAAATATACAATAGCAAATGCGACAGTTGTGGGTTTGATTCAAATTCGGGGAATTATTTAACGAGCGGAAGGGAGTATCTTAGCACTCGGTTCGCTCTACCTCTCTGCTATTTGCGGGATACGGCGTGAAGTAAAATGTGAAGCCATCACGACGTCTGGAACAGAACACACGGCGGTTGAGGGTTAGATTTCTATTCGGGGGAATAATTACATATGTTTGAATTACTTTAAGTTTTCCAATTCTGATATATACTACACTTTCTCTATCTACTCTGCTTTAAACGAGAGACACATAAACTAAAAATCATAAAAACATTATTAAATCACTACATTACTACAAAATCAAATATAAAATATTTAAAACACAACTGTTTTATTCTTTGTTCCTGTACCTTTATGTATTAAATAATAAATTTAAAGCTTCCATTGTATATTTTAGAATAAGCCCGAGCTATAACAAAGGCTATTCTTTCGCTATCGCCCTATCAGGTCCTATCAAGGAGGGAAACTTTTAATGCGCCAACGCCAACTTCCGGTAACTACTCAGCGAACCAACAAAATTACACTGATCTTTATTGTTCCATATTTTTTAGGAATTCCCCTTTTTTATCTGTTGTTATCTTATGTTTTATTAATTTCACTTAAGATTAAATACCTTTTTTTTATTCGATTCTTATTTTTAGCTTTATGCTTTATCCCGTACATAGCAAGGTAGGCAGATGGAACCTGGGAACCTAATAAATCCTAGCTGTTTTATTAAAACTGCAGCAGGGTATGCAGAGGGACCCTAGTATAGGCACTCCGTTCCCCATTTGCGCAAAATTCTGGAGGACTTGCGTGTTGAGTGGCGGAATTTAACGCAGCAGTTTGCCTCGACACCACATATACGAAATGAATATGCTGTGTGCGGAGTGCAGCTAAAAAAATAAACAATAATAATAGCTTTCTGAATTTCGTGATATAGTGATTGCATTGAATGTATATTTTGAGGTACTCAGTTCTTTGCTTTCATCTCTTTCTATATACTTAATCTGGCCATATATATCGTTACGAAGTAAAGCATGTTTTTTATTGTATGTAAAATTTATAATTACTACAGTGTGATAGTTTATTACATTAATACAAAACCATCAAAACTATATAAAAGTGGTCTCCATTGGATGCAGTAAGGACTGATTTTACTAATTTTCTTAAAACTTTGGTGCCAGTCATCAATAGCTGCACACATTCTTTCTATTGGAAAATTCTTCACTGTCAATCATATGGATTATTTTAGGGACTCCAAATAAGCATGGCGTTTATAGCAAGCCTTACTCTCAAAGACTGAGGAGAAATCATAATCCAGTGGATTAAGATTAGATGTCAGCCAGGAGTTTCGTCTGGAAAGTAAAGCTGAAGCTGAACTCATAGTAACGAAACAAATTACAACATTGGTTTGTTACCAGAGTGACAGAACAAATCACGGCGTTTAATTCTGCCATTCAACACACAATACCTCAATTGGACGGCGTAAAGGGACGGATTGTCTTAACACCAGGTTTCCTCTACTTACTCTGCGATGTGCATATATACGGTATCTCGCATATAGCGGGGTAAAAAACAAATTAAGGAAACGAAAATACATTTCTGATAAAATAAAAAAAATCTTCATAGTATATATAAACATGAAAGAAATCCACACCACATTCATTCAATTGGGCGGGCGTTTTAAAATCGTGTTCATTAACGAAAGTCAATTTTCATCAGTGAAATAACCAGCGGACGCGCCTGAGGCGGAGCTCCGGAAATATATTTCAAGAAAATAATTATAATCTCAATTATAATATTTTTGTTAATAAAAACTGAGCTTGCTTTTTGTATAAGAAAATATTATAACGATTTTATTTTTAAGCTTTGAACCTGACGAATGAACACGCAATATCTCGCAAAATCGGGCGGTGCGTGGGTAGCGTAGTAATAGTAGCACGATTTTTTCTATCCCGCCAAATACGGTATACCTACAGCAAAAAGGTCAACAAAAACATCTTCTTTTCAGAAATTCTTTTTATTTCCCGGGACGCGAGAGTGCAGTTAAGTTAATTTATGATCGAGTACGAATCCCGGATACTGGCGAATGACAATCAATCACGCTTTCAAAGAGATCGCCTCGAGTCTACCATAAGACATTCTATTATTCTATTGACATATCGACCCATTAATATCGATTTATGTTGTTTTATGCTTTTTATAGATAGAATAATGGTAAAACTAATATATATTTTTAAAGAATGAAGATTGACGCCTGACGTAGTGCAGAGGCACAAGCATGCGACTGTAAATGTGGCAGTTTGTGGGTTCGATTCCCACTAAAGGAAATTATATATTTAATGTTTTCGTCTTATTTCGTCGCTCTGGTAACGAGGCAAGGCATGGATCCTTCATTCAACACGCAATGCCTCCAGAATTCGGCGAAAAGTGGGGAACGGAAGTATTTTAAAGGGAATGGAGTGTCTTAACACTAACCCTAGGTTCCTTTTGCCTACCTTACTATGTGTGGAATACAGCGTGAAAAAATAACAAAAAAAAACATTTTATGAAAAGATTTACATTATAAATGGATTAAAGGGACACCATTGTATCCCAATTATATTAAAGTAAGCAAGATGGTTTAAAAAAAACAATTTATTTTAGGGGACGGTTAAGAGAATTGCAGTGTTGGCTTTCATTATCTACACTCTACGTCTCTAATTACAATTTAAAGAAAAAGTAATCTCTTCATTAAACCTATATTTAACAAATATACTATACTTCATACTAATATACGCAAAAACATGTAATGCAAATCGTCCTCTGTGAAACTGCTGATAAGAGCTGACCCCTCAGCATTCCCTCGGAGGCAATTTATCACTTAGACCCTTTACAAGTATCTAATAGTTGTGATGGCAGAATATCGTATTGCTATTAATATTCTCTCTAATAGAAGATTTTGCTTCTTTTAGACCTTGGTGCAACAAATGCCTAAATGAAGCATTTTTTTTTCGTTTTTATAAATTTATTGGATTTTGGAGTACTTTTATATTTTATATCTACAAAAATAATATATTTCATGATAAATATTTAATTTGACATTATGTTTACATAAAAATACATTATGTAATGTATTGTTGTATGTAATGTGTTTAAATCCGTCATTTATAAGAAAAACACATTTTCAAAAACCGCCTTAATTATTTTTTGGACTTTATTTTAAAAACTCAATATGGGTACAATTATTTATTTTAAGATTTTTCCATTCGCTCCGGCACATCCTGTATCAACGTATAAGTATAAGTATTCTTTTAAAAGAGTTTGAACTCACAGTCACCAATATGAAATCGGAGTGAAAAATGTATAAAACACAAATTTGAACTATAATCATTTGAGCACGGACGGAGCCGCGCAACTCCACCGAGATATATGGAACGTTACGCCGAACAGACAACAGACGTAATGAACACATAATAGTCACAAAGAGATTTTAGTGTAATATGCCCCGTGATTTACATTTCCTACTCTAAGTGATTACTCTTCGCAATCAGTCATTCTGGTACAACAAATATGCAATGTTGGGACTGAAGCTGGAACTAAAACGTCTATTTCAAAGGGTCTGATGTCGGCCCGTGGGATTGATTTACGATTGTAACATGTTACATTAGAGAGTCACTTTGCAAGTGAAGAATTACATTACTATAAATATATTTAAGCGAAATAGAAATATGCAGTATAAAAATAAGCTTCTCTCTGTATCTCGCATATAGACAGAGAGGCAGAGGAAATCTGGGAACCTAGTGTTAAGATGTTCAGTTCCCATACCCCCAGAAACTTCCGTACCCCACTTTCCGCCGAATTCTGGAGGCATTGCATATTGAGGGGCAAAACTCAAAGCCACACTTTGATTCGTTACCACAGTGAAAAAATAATAATATTAAATATATGAGTTCGACTCACACTCGAAGAAATGCCTCGAGTGCAAATCGAACCCAACCTGTCGCGTTTGCAATCACACACATTTTGCCCTGCCCCATAACTAGACTCGACGTGCCGCAGGGGCATAAGCGCATCTAGTGCCATAAAACTCCGTTCGCTATTTTCCATCCAACTTTCTGGTCATAATGTTCACAATGGCACGTTGAGGTGCAGAACTCAACGTCGCGCTCTGTCTTATTATCAGATCAGAGCGAGGTAATGAAAATAATTCATTCCCCCGAGTGAGCGAATCTATTAGAGTTACTACGTACATTGGATATGAGACGTGTGCGTCGAAGGCGACGCTGCTAGTATTGTTTTATAGTTTCATGTAATCGTAACTGTAACCCGCGTGCAGCAGAGAAACAGTCTAAAAACCTTAAGTCTTCAGCCATTCTCCCCTTTCGGCTCAATTATCGAGACATTACGTGTTTTACTCAACACAGTGCTGTGTCTTGTTTTCAAAGCAAGCGAGGAAATGAAAATAAATAAATTCCAAAGATAATCGAACCCGCAACTGTCCCGCTGCGCTACGACGGAAGTGAAAATAATAATATAAAGAAAATAAACATATTTCACGAACGTAAGATATCGGTATAAGATAGTGAAGTATTTATTAGGTCAGTTCATTTTGTATCCGCATCGGGGAGATAGGCGGCGCGCCAATTATAGATATATGTAAATTATTATAGAAGAAATTTCTGGAAGACATTACTAGTAAGCTTTTTAAGCTATTGAAAAAGGTCAAATCTTTGAAACTGCTCCTTTTTTTGGTAACTCTTTTGTTAGCACTATGCCTTTTGTAATCTATGATGGAAATGATTTTTTATATATCTGGAATATATAAGCAACAAATCCAAAAACAAACTTAAGTTAAAATCATATTTCACTTTAACTAAGAAGCTTGATTTTTCTGGGCTCTATGGAACCGTAGACTTGAACGTTCGATATCAATTTCAACTGTCCGCGCTGTCCCTCGACACTATCTCGAGATAAATATTCTAGACAGACAGACAGCAAAGTGGTAATCTATAAGGGTTCCGTTTTTCCTTTTGAAGTACGCAACCCTAAAAACAGAAAAAATAGAACTTCCACTATCTCCATTATATAGATTCATAATATGTAAAATAACTAAGTTATATGTAACTTAGTTTAATAGAGAATATTATAATTTACTTTATAACCATACAACTTGACATGGGCGAAGTGATCCTTGCTCAACTGGCACGTTCGGAATAGCATAAATAAACAGCAGAAAAATTACATATTTTTTTACTTTTTTTTTTCAAGTTATTCCACACTTAGGAAAGAAAAATACTTATTAAGAAAACGTAAAAAAAATTAAACTTAACGGGATTGGAACCCACACCTCTTTGGAAACCGTCCAAGTGCTTTGACCAATTCAACCATACATTCTCAACGAGCTACGTCGAAATTCTTATACGCTTGTTACAACTTATTTACGTTGTTAAAAGATATTTAAAAAATAATTTTCTCTCTTTAAATATAAAACAAACTTCACACAACAAATGAAAATAATTCATTCCTTCGAGTGGCATTGGAACCTACAACCATCGCGTCAGAGTCAGGTGTTGTGCCACTTCCTCTTTATTTCTTAAGCGACTTTCAAGTAATATTTTAATGTATACAAAGATATTCTTTCGATCCATCGATCGTCAAGTGCAAGTTTTAATGTGAATTTCCCGGGTCGCGTGACCGTCGACCGTCGTATTGGCGTTGATTGTTTGAGAATACAATTTGTAAGTCATTTTCGTTTGAGTTTGATTTGGGCCTTGTTTGCTGTCGTCGTTGTTTTCATCTCAATCGGTTTGTTTAAAATCTGCTTAGTTTTTTTTTTCGTTGAATTATTGAGGTATTGCGTGTTGAGTGGCGAAACTCAACGCCGGGCTTTGCCTTGTTACCAGAGTGAATTTCTTCACTGTGAAAATATGAAATATCGTAGTAGGACTCGAACACATAGCGTCGCGTGTACAATCACACGCTTTGGTGCCCGTGAAGCTAAAGATTTACTAAATTCAAATAAGTAATCCTCTTAAAAATATACACAAAATATCACAATAATCAGTTAAATAGTTAAGGCGTAAAAGTGTAACAAACAAATTCACTTTCGTTTTTATATTATTAAGGACTATATGTCCTTAATAATATAAAGACGAATAATAATATAAAGACGAATAATATAATGAAAGTGCTTAAACAAAACTTTCATCTACCACTATAAAAACTATTTCAGAGCGATATTTGAAAGTTTAATCGTCCATTTAACAAAGCTTTAATACCATTTAGAACTTTTAAAAGCTCGCATCTCAAATAACAAAAGAAATTGAAATTGCTCAATCCAGCTAAAAATTCAAATTGATAGCGTTCGTTAGTCAAATGAATTGAATATATTACCCGTAATTAAATACGCCGCGGTCTGAAAATCAATGTTTTTCAGAACTTTAAACCATCGATTCAATTCAAGGTCTATTACACTTTGAATGTGAATGGAGGTGAAATGGAGTTTTTACTCTTTTACGTAGAAATATCCCCTACACTCCTTAAGGCCTCAAACCTACAGATATGCAAATTCAACTTTCTAAGTACATTAGTTTGGTTTGTGCATTGTCCTCCAGTGACTCAGTAACGAAACGAACGATCGACTTCAAAGAGACTACTCTATATAACGTGACATTGGCGAAGTGATTAGTGCTCATAAACTAAGAACTGAACAGAACCAAACTAATGGCATATAGCTTGATTGTAACTGACACAAATATAATAGTTTTGGCTTGGTCGCTTTAAAGCGAAGTATTTGGTTGAATATTTTTTGACATTCTGATTGCGTACTGTCTAAAACAAAAACAAACGCAATCAGATTTTTTGTATTTACATTATGGATGCACGTGGGACCTCACATACCGCGATCGAAGCTTAAAATGAAATAATTAATTAAAATTTGCAGCCGAGGACGGAGCCTTCCTCTTCTAAACGTGATACAGCGTATTCTTTTTCATACTCTTCAACATACTCTTCTTCGATACAGCATGAAGTTAAAAAAAAAGAAGATCGAACGAACGAAAGAAAGAAAGAACGCGATGTTGTAATATAACCTTAGTCTTCCTAGATAAATGCACTTTACAAACACACAAAAATATTGTTTCAATTCTAATTAGCAGTTCAGATTAGTGCGTTCATCCAAACAAACTCTTCAATTTTATAATATTAATAAATATAGATATTAGATATGTACGTATATAAATATAATCCTATTAAAAATGAACATTCGAGTTACTTTATAATTTTCTTCATAGTAAATTCATACCTAATATTTTAATCCGAGTGTCCGCTCCAGCTCAAATATTTGCGACCATTTGAATAACGGAAATCACCGGATGTCCCGCAGATAGCTTTATGTAACTTAGAGCGGAAGTGGAATCCTATCTGCGAACATTAATTGATAACTTTTGTTAACAGTTTCAATTTAAATCTATCAAACGAAGCGATTATTTGAACATTTGCTCTATTCATCTTCAGCTTGCATACTCGTAGGTAAACGCAAAAATGGAATGTAAAATGTGAAAATTTTATGTTAAATAAATTTAGCTTCATGCTGCATTCCTCATGCTTAGCCGTGTTGTGTGGCAGAGAGAACCCGGGAACCTAGTGTTTAGACACTTTATTTCCCATTAAGACATTTTTAAGCCACTTTCCGCCGGATTCTTGAGACATTGCACGTTGAGTGGCGAATCTTAACGCTGCACTTTGCCTGGTTAGCAGAGTGAAGAAATTAAAATATTAAATAATATCATTCGTTTAATTGTAAATCGAGCTCTCAAATATGGCGTTGACAGTCGCACGCTTGTACAATATTACAAAATAGTAGGAAATAGTATTGTAATGGTCTTTTACAATAGCGTTAAACGTTATTCAACGAAAAAAAGATTATGATATTAAAATGAAGTAATTTTGATTTTCTTAAAAAAAAAAATCTTTACATATTTATAAAGAGACTAGCAGTCCACTCGCGGCTTCACCTGTATACCGCCTATAACTCTTTTATTGTGCTGCATTTGCAACAGATAGATTATATAGTTTATACATTCAATCATGAAAAACTCAATTTCATAAATTTGAGAAAGTGCAAGTACTACGTAGCTGCATTCGAGGATTTCATCGGCGGCAAAAGCGTCCCCCGCGGAACTCGAGGCTAGCCTTGCGGCTGTAAATAGATTGTTGAATTATTTTAATTTAACATTTTATGAAAGTGCGGTAAGTTTTGAGGCCGGTCGTGGCGCAGCGGCACGAGGTGTGACTGCAAAACCGACTGGTTGTGGGTTCGATCCCCACTCGAGGAGATAAAATATTTACTTAAATTTATATTTCCATTTCTTCGCTCTGGTGCCGAGGTTAAGCGCGGCGTTGAGTTCTGCCACTCAACACGCAATGCCTCCAGAATTCGGCAGAAAGTGGGGAACGGGGTGTCTTAACACTAGGTTCCCTCTGCCTACCCTGCTGTGTGCGGGATACAGCGTGAAGCTAATTTATTTATTTTTATTTTATTTTATGAAAGTATATCTTCGTCCAAATTGCATGCTATAAAAGCCAAATCTTATCTTCATAAAATTTCCTTGAAGATGGAATAACTTTCGCTCGTAAGTTTCAATATATGTCCACGATATGTGAAATAAAAAACGGTGAACCTTGGAATTTTCAATATTTTTTTGTCACAAAATATCTTATTGTGACATATTTATAAAAGATAGATAAAGGATGTCGCGGACTTTATTTTAGAACTAATGAAATTTAATATTTTTGTAGTACAATGTACTTACCTATATTCAACTATTTTTGCAGCGCACGCGCTTAAGGAGGCAATTTGATGATTTTATTGTATTTATTTTTTATTTTTATTTTAATAACCAACACAGCGTACACTAACAATTTAAACAGAAAAAGAAAATCATACAATTAATAACAAAGTGTCGCCGCAATTATAGGCGATGACGACAAGCATATTTTACATATACAATAATATTTTTAAAATTTTTAACAAACTAAAGTAAGCATACACTAAAATTATATATAAAAATAATCGATAAAATACTAAATCTAAACAATAAAAACATTAACAAAAATATGATATTGTTATTTAAAAAAAAAGAAAAATATATAATTAATAGACATGAGCGGTCACTTAGATCTCAGGGACTTCAAGATTAAATGACGAAATGTGTGTTTTTTACTAACGAATGTGATGTTAATTATTATTGTTATTTCGTTATTATATATTATTCATTAAATATTCAAGTCTACGGTCCCTTATAACACAGAAAATTAAGTTTCTAAGTTCACGCAATCAAAAGATACGAGTTTTTATGAATCGATTTTCCTATATTTTACATGAAATTTACGGCGTTATCAATACCTATAGAGTACTTTCTTTACTTTTCGACCTACAATGATGAAATTTGGCAAATAGTGAGAACTTAAAATTTATACGTATTTCATAGAAAAAAATCATTACAAACGTACATTTGTAGTTAATTTCATATAAAATGTGTCCGCAAACTTGAGTTAACTTTTGTAAATTATAATACATATTTTGTCAATTTTTATAAATTGTACTTCCCTTTGACTTCCTGAAATTGGTACGGAACCTTCGGAATGAGAGTGAGTTGACCGGTTTTATTTAGATATACTTGTTAAGCGCAACTCAACGCCGTGCTTCATTTCATAGCCAGACCGAGTAAATGCGGAATGAAACACAATTGCAATGTTTACAAGCTGACGATGTGCCACTTCGCCACGTCGAATACTAAGAAACTAGAAATTTTATAAAGGCAAAAGATCTAGATGGCGAAATCTCTTTAATAAATTCATGATTTAGCAATTTTTCTACTTAAGCTCAAGACAAAAGAGACTGTCTCAACACTAGGTTCCCAGGTTCCCACTATCTACCCTGCTACGTTCTAGATGCGTAAAGAAAAAATAATAATAAAACGATCTTTCTACAGAAGCTCCAGACAAATATAAGTGCCATATATAAAGCTCACATTTATAATATAAATTTTGCTTTAAACAAAATAAAAATCTAAAATTCAAAATTGCATTTGCGAGCAGCTCTAACACATGGACATCTATTACTTTCGAAGCTGCTATATTTTTCAAAACATTCAAAGCTTATTGTTCTAGCGATAGTTCCAAAAGAAGAATGTCGCTAGTCTTGATGCACTACTTGATATGGATGTATATTGTTATGAAAATTGAGGTGTTTGACTGACTTTAAATTTTTTCAGCATTGCGCTTTTTGCGCGCACGCCTCATGTCTCAAATTTTTGAGTCATTGAGTATTGACTGGCGGAACTCAATCTCATCGGCTACCAGATTAAAGAAATGAAAATAAATTAAATATATATTTTAAGGGGATCGAACCCACAACTGTCACATCTAACCGGTACAATCAGACACTGTATCACTGTACTAAGACGGTCTTAATAAGTAAATTACTTTTTTAATATCGAATAGTTACAGATAGCTGATCAGCTATCATTCCTGGAGCGAAGCTACGACACGGATTTCAACGCCGTGTTTCATCTACCATAGCTAGAAAATGATGAAATTTAAATATAATCATTCTTCCTGGTATTACTTACATTTATTGCTTTATTGAATAATAAATTATTTCAAAAATTTAAAACACAAAGATTCTCATCCCAAAATAGCGACAAACAAATATAAAGATATTCCAATTCATACACTATACAGGTCAATAAAAACTGCAAATCCATCTCTAGAGGATATAAGATATCCCGGATAACCGTGATCCCAGCCCCGAAGTGATGCTGCAACGCGGGCGAGGGGTCGTAAACAAGATGAAAAGTGACATCAACTTAGAGATCACTTTAATACTTTGTGAAACTTCAACTTAAAACTAGGTTTGGCAGAGGATTTATCTGAAATACATTTATAAATTATAATCATGTTGTCATGGTACGGTAGCACTGTGTCTTGTTGATGATGTTTATACGTTCGATTTACAGTTGGAGCATTTTAAATTTTGCGTGTAATAAATATCCTATCAAAAACAACCTTTAAAAGCCAGCCAAGTAATGATATCTCTAGATAAATCCAAGCAGCAGCGAGCCATTTCTAAGGTACGATTTATTATTAATATAGTTAAATGTGATGGACCGTTGAACATTCTTTAAGCATAATTACGTGTGTGTACAAATCAAGGACCAAGTCTCACCAACCGAAAATCAAAAAATCTAATATTGATAAAGAGGCCGATGAAGGTGTGGCTGTAGTGACAGGGGCATTAGGGTGTGACTGTAATGTGACAGTCGTGGGTTCGATCTCCATTGAGAGATCGAGTAAAAAATAATACAAGGTTCCCTATACCTACCCTGTGATACGCGGGATACAGCGTAAAGCTAATTTTTAAATAAAGAGCGTAAGGGGGTAGTGGTAAGTAAGGTGGACCTGACTGTAAATTTCATGATTATGGGTTGTCATTCCCACTCCGGGGAATTAATTATTTGTACTATTTATTTAAAAAATGTAATAGAGAATACTTCAAAAAATCAATTCCCCAAAGTTATAATGTATTTATTTTCCAAGAAAGTGAAGGCTAAGTCGGGACGAGTCAAGAATTTAAGAAATAAGAAACGTACGAAGCGAACTTGAAAAGGATTACAGCATTAAAAGAAATGCAATTTAACACGCTTTTGCTCTTTTAGAGGATGTTCTATTGGAGACGCTGCGCTGCGCTGGAAAATAAATAGCACAATTTTGACTTACCACCTTTTCTCATTTCTTTTAGTGAAATGAAATTAATATATTATATTACATTGACAAGGCCTGCGTGGCCCAGGCACAACTCCTACTATGAGCACAACTGTTGTAGGTTCGATTCCCATGATAGAAATGTATTTTTTTCTCACTCTAGTATCAATACAAAGTGTGGAGTTGAGTTCCATTAGTCACGTTACTTACGTTTCGAAACATTGCGTGCCTAACGCAATGTTTCGAAAATTAGATGAAAAGTTGGGAATAAAGTGTTTTGAAACTAGGTGCCTTGCTATATGCGATGTGTAGCGTGAAGCTATTTATTTTTATAATTTTCTTTTTTTTTCATAAACTACAGCAAAACATAGCAAGTAAGCAAGGATTCGCTTTTCAACATTTTATTTACAACGCTGACCTTAGTAAATACAAATTCGCTTAAATAATAAATTACTTTGCTCAAACGAATTCCATATTTTCATAACATCATTTTTCTTAATTAAATTCATTTGAATCCAATTAATTTTCCCTTTAAACGTCCAAAAATATAATACTGGAGAACTTTGTGTTTTATTAGAATTACTCAGGATTACAAGGGATCGGACTTAATTACTTGGTTCTCACAAATTATTACCGCGGCGCTTTCATGAAATAATTCTAACACACTATATACCTGTAGAGGCATGAAAAATGAGGAAGTGGATTCAATCCCCACGTGAGTGCAGAATCATTGGCGTTGAGTTCCATCACTCAATACGCGAAGTCTTGAACTTAAGCAGAAAATAGAGAACATAGTTTATTTACATTAGTTTATTTCTCTTGATCCACATTTAAAAAAAAATTAAATACTACATAGACTAAGGAGTGTATGACAGAACAGGACAGAATCGCAACAAGATTAAGTCTGCCACCAAATCGAACGCGAAACAAAATGCTTTGATTTGCGTTCTTCGGCTTTATGGAACCATTTTGAGGTACTTTCGTGCCCCTATTTGAGAACCTTTGGATAGATTTTGAGCTTAAAAATTATAGTTTACTAGTAAGCTCTCACCAGAACCTCAAAATTTTAAGCTTGTAAGTCATATATTACCGAAGTTATGTGAAAGCTATTACCACATTATCATCAAAATAGAACTAGTACTTCCCATGGAAATGTCGCCTTAAAAATATTCAGTGTGATGGCCTCGTCTATTGATGTACAATGGAATTATGGAAAAATGGATAATTATGGAAAAAAAAAAACAAATCTAATAAGAAAACCTAAATTGCTCATCATCCCACGCCATATTTGATTTACTTTTCACTCCTATCTCTGATTTATACTCTTTATGGCACTTAGGACTTTCAACGGGCTAAACTAATCAAGTAAAAACCTACTTTCTGCAAAAAAAAGTGAAATTCCACCAAAAACATCTTTTAAAAACTAGCCTATCAAGACGATGAAGCTATTTTTTTTGTCTATAAAAAATCAAGAAATTTGCGATTTTTTTATAATATAGTAAAATTTTATGTGCCTGACCGTTGATTATTCTTTAAGCATTATTATTATTATATTATTCATATCAAGATTGACTGATTAACAACTCAGCGGCCAACTCACATAAAATTTAACTATTTTTACTTACAGATTTCATTTCTTCTTATAGAGAAACAAATAGCTTCGTCGAGACTTGGCTGTTTTTTACTAGATGTTTATTGTGGAATATTATTTACGTGAAATATTTTCGTTAGAAGTACACATTTTTTTCCGTTATCCCGCACACAGCAGGGTAGGCATAAAGAACCTAGTCTTAAGATTTCCATTCCCCATTTTCTGCTGAATTCTGGAGCAATTTGGCATGTTAAGTGGTGGAACTCAACGCTGCACTTTGCCTCACCTCAATACCAGAGCGAACCGAACGAACGAATTAAAAATTAAATATTTAATTTCCGCGAGTAGGAAACGAACCCACAACCTGTCGCGTTTACAGTCACACTGCGCCCCTGGCCTCATGTCATATCTATACAGGTCCAAATACGAAATTGCTTTCATTAAGCTTATAAAAGCTTCATTTCGAAAAGCTTTAAATAAAAAATAAACAAAAAGAAGAAAAACATTTAAATATTTAGATTTAAATGTGCAGTAGTCCTGCAGAAGAGTACTCGGGCTGCTCATGTACGTTCATATACATATATATACATATATATGTATATACGAGTGAATATACATTTTGCGTTTTGTAAAGAAAAATAGTCTCTATTTTATTGATTTTAAAATATAAATTTAATATTTCTGAAAGATCAGTCGAATTCTAGTCTGAGAGGCAAATTCTTAATGGTATATTTTTTATTTTTACTTTTTTTCTTGTATATCTTTTTGTATTTTTAGAACCTTAAATTATACACTGTTGTCTTCCTAATAATCAGCATGTCATAATAAATAAAATAAGAAAAAATAATAATAGCAATAAAAAGGTATATTTAACGTGTATATTATATTTTATAACTATTACATTTTAAAAATGTATTTCTGCTGTCCCATTAAAATTTCATTTTAACCTTTTTACATATTAATTTTCTTATTTTACAGAATTTTAGTGTTATTACTTTTTTAAAACCAATCTAGCTACTTCATATAAATGTTATACTTAAAGAATAAAGTTGAAGCAGTAATCTCTCTTACTATGCAGTCAATATTGGAAGCAAACAATATGTTATCGTCTAATATGAACGTACACATCGCTTTGATGCAATGCAGCTTTCTACTCAGTAAATGTTTCTCCATTCAAATACTACAAATTGGTTAAATGTATCTCTTTAATAAAAATCTATTTAAGTTATTATTATATGGATTTATAAAAATTGTGGCTGAAAAGTATGTATAGTGTAATCTGATTCCGGAAAACAGAACAACTCTGAGTTATATACTAAACTTTATGGAGTTATTTGTATCACCATAGCTCTAACTATTAAAAATAAATTCGTGGGTTCGAATCAAAAAAAAATCATTGCCTAATTAAATCTAAATGAACAGTATTGCAATTTACTTTAAATTCAAGAGCTTTTTTTCGACATAACATTTTTTTTATAAAAACGGGATAAATAAAGAGAGAATATTGCTTATTTATAAAAATTATGAAACACGATACTTTCAAAAACTAGGCCACAGATATGTAAATTACATTTTTATTGATATTGCATAGATCTATACTAATAATATTATCCATATCTATATTAATATAATAAAACTGAAGACTTCGTTTGGTTGAACGCGCTTATCGCAGTAACGACTGGATCAAGTCTATTTATTGAGTAAAGCCTACATATCACAATAATTAATTCGATATAACCCACTGTACTTGCGGTCGGAGATACAAGCCGCAGATGTAAGTAATGCAACATATTTATGTGTACATCATATAACAATTCAATGGTTTTTTTTAGCTTTACACTGTAGCCCGCCTATAGCAGCGCATAGCAGGGTGGAAACCTAGCGTTAAGACACTCCATTTCCTACTTTCCGCCGCATGAGACATTATGCGTTGAGTGACGGAACAAGGCCACACTTACCAGAGCGAGGGAATGAAAATATTAATAAAATAATAATTAATTCCCACGAGTGGGAATCTAACCTTCCCCTTTACAGTCACGAGCTTATGATAATGCTCCAAGACGGTCTCAATTGGAATCTTATTTAAATAATTTACGTTTCGTTATAAAAACAGATGTATACAGGATATAGGATCATTTGTATTCCGTGTATAGGAGAGGAAACCTGGGTGTCTTAATTTTCTAGACAATACGTGTTAGTGAGTGAACTCAACGTGACGCTATATGTTGTCACCAGAAGGAGAAAATGAAAATCATTCTCCCGTTGTCTCCGTGTTGAAATCGAAGCCACGACCGTCACGTCATCATACGCTGCGCCACTACAGTCTCTGTAAAATAATAAAACACGGCACAAAACAGAATACTCGTTCCAAACACAAAATCATTCACCTGATACTTTATAAATGAATGTAAAACGTATTTGCTACACGTGTAGGCGCCACGTGGCGCGGCGCGGCGCGAGCGCGACATTTGCTCGCCGGAAATATTTCAACTTTTACTGTTAGCTTTATTACTGCTGTTAGATATTTACGTGGTTTTGTTATGTTGTACGAGGTGCTGTTGGACGGGGGTTTTTAGTATTTTTTTTATTATTTTTAAATTTATATTTATGTATACGTATAAAAAAAAATTAATTAAATTAAATTAGCTTCACGCTGTATCCCGCACACAGCAGGGTAGGCAGAGGGAACCTAGTGTTAAGACACTCCGTTCCCCACTTTCTGCCGAATTCTGAAATAAATTTAAGTAAATATTTCATCTCCTCGAGTGGGGATCGAACCCACAACCGGTCGGTTTTGCAGTCACACCTCGTGCCGCTGCGCCACGACCGGCCTCATGTATACGTATAGTTAATGTTATTTCGCTTTAATTTAACATTTGCCCATTTTGCAAGAGAGAAAGTCTAAGAATACGTTGTATTTAGCGTAGGTATTTTTATGTCATTGAAGATTTTTTCTAAAAGAAATTATGATTAGTGATGAAACTTACATTACACCATCTATAAAACATCACTTACGGTACACCAAAATAATGATCAAAATCAATTTACAGTTCGCGTTACGTATATGAAAGTAACATACAATGAAATTGTTAAGTATTTTTTTACACTACGAATCTTAACGAATATATATAACTTAAATATACATTAACTAGTCCGATGACAGTGGACATGCAAACGCACTCAACAGCGCTACGTGCAATATTGATAAACTTTACCTCTTAAGTATTTTTCTTTTCCATAGCATTTTTGTAGATAGTAATAATAAACAACGCCGTCTTGGCGTGTACAAGCGTGCTACTGTAAACGTGATGGTTGTGGGTTCGATCCTCACTCGAGGGAGAGAAATATTTTCATTTGCTCGCTCTGGTAAGCAGGCAAAGCGCGCAATGCCTCAAGATTTCGTCGAAAAGTGGAGAACTGAAGTATTTGAACAGAGAGCGGATTGTCTTAACACTAGATTCCCAGATTCCCTCTGCTTACCCTGCTATGTACGGGAAATTTGAAATTGGGCGATGCGTGACGAACGGAGTGACTTAACAAAAGATTCCCTCTGTCTAGTCTACTATGAGGGTAAAACCGTGTAATAAAATAATAATATGATAAATAATATTTACATAAGTGATATACATAGATATACGAGAGTGTGTAAGTGGAAAGTAAAATAATTTATTAACAGAATCCATCCTCCATCGCCATTAAACGTTGAAATTTTATAAGAATATAAGAAAAAATTAAAAAGTTATAACTACCCTCAACATAACTTGTATGCATAAAATAGTCCCCCGACAGAGGACACGCACTCCAATGAAAGCTACGTCCGGTTTCGATGGGACTTTTACGATCTGAGTAACGACGGTTCTTACTTAACTAATTGGTAGCATTTGCATACTATTAATCTAGCTTTAAGTAAATTATTGCGTTCTGTATGCGTTTAAGACGTTTATTGTTCTAGAGATATATAGAAACCACCATGGTGTGGTTATAGTGTCTGTCTGTGATGTATGTACACGAGATGATTGTGGGTTCGATCTCATTCGTTTGAAATTCAACGTCGCATTTTACAAAGGAATTATTAGCCGTTATTTCACGCCTCCTGGAAACCAGGAGGCGCGGGTTCGAGTTCTGCTGCGTTCAAATTTTTATACGTTTTCTAAATAAGTATTTTTCTTTCCTAAGTGTGGAATAACACTTTAAAAATGTTTAAAAATATTAAAGAAAATTGAGAAAAAAAGAATTCCTTACTTAATAAGGAAAAAACTGTTACGACTTGGTATACGATTAGTAGGTGTGTGGTGCTATTTTATGTCCCAGCTCCGGTGTATGTAGGTTTGAGATACGACAGTGGGGTTTGTGCACAAATCACCATTCTAATACAATCCTAATATAAACAAGTCTACCAAATGCCTTCAGAATGATCACATACAAACGTCCGGGAGAGTTCAATAAGACTGTTGCTCCCGCAGTCTGGTAGGAAATCACGATGTAGGGGCGGGGTCCTTGCTCTTTCTTTCTTTCTTGTAACTAGCTCGCAGTTATAGTGGAGAGAACCTCTGAATCTCTTAAAGATTTTCGGTTATTCACGATTACAACTATAAACGGGTCTAACCACTAAATTATTAGGCATTATTTATAATGTAATATTTTTAAAGGTGTTTAAGATATCAGTTACAAGCGTGAGTCGAGTGTTATAGGGAGTTTTTAGAAGTCTGTGGTGAAAATTCTTCCAGTATTTTGTAAAATTGTTACTGAAGTTGAACGTGGATTTATCATTATGACCCTGAAAGCAAACAAGAACCTATGCAGTGACACAAGAAGGGTACACCCTCCAAAGAAATTAAAAGTCACTTCATTTTGAAAGTCATGGTGGTTGTTAATCGAACATAAATATAAAGGTGAGAGAGACCATAAACACAAAATCCTACGCTTCAACTTTGCGTCATATAAGGGAATCAATAAAAGAGAAAAGACGGGATAAATTGGCTGTCGATGTATTGCTTCTCCACGTAAACGCCCCGGTTCACAGGGCGCGTGTTTCTAAGGCTGTTGTTCGCGATAATGGCTTTAAAAAAGTCCCTATCTTATAGTCTATATTTAGCACCCAGTGTTTATTATCTGTCCCCAAATTTGAAAAAAGATGTCTGTGGGAAGCGATTTGTCTATGATGAAGATCTGAAGCCGGCAATAAATGCGCATTTTTCAAAGAAAGTAAGGTAGAAAGTATTTTTTTACAGGAAATCGACAAGTTAATATCACGATTTATTAAATGTATTGAGGTTGTGGGGAAGTAAATATTTTTGGGTTCATTTTTGTATTTTTTCATACCGATAACAAGAATACATTGAACGTCCCGCGTATGTACTCCACACTAATATAGAAAAATATTCTAAGAAAACGAATTTGAAAACCTCCCAGTGCTTTGACCACTAAGTCATAAAGTAAAAAATATAAATTCTTATCTAGTCTTGAAATTCTTATAAGCTAGTTACATTGTAGTATGGTTTCCAAGAAACGTTTAAGTACTGCTACGTTTATTTTATGGGCTCTCTAAAAGAAATGAAAATATTTAAATATCTTTCTCTCTCTAATTTATGTAAAATAGAATACATGATAATTTGAAATAATATTTAGAAAAAATAAGTGTATCATGCAAGTTACATATACCTGCCGATCAGGCCACTGCTTGGCGCGTCATCAATTTTCATTATTATATTATTTTAATTGGATCTCTTTTAAACTTGGATTTTTCTGTTGTGTTTTCTCTACCGCATTATCTCTTTCGTGTATTTACCACACAACTTGATATTGGCGAAGTGATTTTGTACTCAACTGGCCCGCTCGGAACGCCATAATAAAAGAACTGAACTGAACTGAAAGGGTTGTTATTTTAATTATGAATGAAGCCTACTCCTGTGGCCGCAGTCCTAGAGAGTGCTCCGTGAGAGCTTATCATTTAAAGATAAAATATAATAGTAGTTATACTTTTTTTTCCACTTTTAATGTTTGTTCGTTACGACTACCTTACCGTAACTACCCTCATATTCTATATTTAATTAAATAAATAAAATCCCGAATACAGCCGAGTAGGTAGAGGGTCCCTATGTTAAGTTTACTCCATTCCCCATTTTCTGCCGATTTTGGAGTCATTGTATATTGAGAGGCGGAACTTAACGCCGCGCTTTGCCTCGACACCAGAGCGAAGAAATGGAAATATACATTTTAAGTAAATATTTCATTTCCTCGAGTGGGAATCGAACTCACAACCAGTTGCTTTTAGAGTCACACTTTGTGCCTTTAAAATATTCATATTTTAAAAACCATTAAAATCTTTTTATGCAAATTTTCTGTTTAAAACAGGTTTTCCCGTTTAAAATTCTATTGAAGTATTTTCAATGTAAAAATGTATGTTTCAATAACCTCAATCTCTAGCCTATATTTTACTATTAATGTATAAAATAACGAGCTTTAGCCCGCAATTTCATTTGCATGGACTATAAAATCTCGTATTATTTCGTTCTTTTAGAAATTACGGGAAATGCTCCCTACATCCCCCAAAGACCTTACATGTCAATACATGCTAAATCGTAGGTTTCTACGATGCTTAGTTTTGTCTGTTGACTGACAGACTCAGAAAATATTTTTTATTAATATTAATATTGAAATTAAATTACGAAACTATAAAAAAAATATAATGCGACTAACCCGGATAACTTTGATATATGACTTTGACAACTTCCAAACAATAACAAATTAATATTATCTGAAAACATGTTTTTTGCAACAGTATAACTAACAAGAACAATGTAATGAGCAAAAACTTAATATGTTTACTAGTAGTAGTTGTAGTGTTGGCCAAGGTTCCAAGGTTCAGAATGCTGGCCAGCACGATCTCGGCATATATATATGAAGCTGATTGATTGTTACAACAATTATGTTAACACAACATCGTGTATAATTCAGATTCTTAGATTTTGTTACAATGTTACTTAATTAATACATATTAGATGTCTACATGCAAACTCGTGATAATTATATCATTTTCAAAAAAATATATTTTAAAACAAAAAAAATACTTTTACAAACAAATGCCGCGAACATTTATCGACAGCTGCGGCCAAATAGATATTCGACAAATATTTTTTTGCTGCAAAAATAAAAGCAGTGGAAGCAAAATGCTATTCGAGCCATTCATTTATTTTATAACCGATATCGCTTATAGAAATGGAAGGATATTTGGGCAGGGTAGTTAATGGTTTGTAAGCACTAAACTTGAGGCCTTTTGGGTGCAGTGGGAAGAGTGATGACAATATTGATAGTTGTGAGTTCAGTTCGGGGATTGTATTCAAAATTATGCTTCGGTAATAGATTCGGCGCTAAGTTCATCTAGTCAACGCACAGTGCAGTGACAATGTGGCAGACAGTGAAAAACACAAAAACAATGTGGCAGAGTGTCTTAACACTTGGTTCTCTTTCTTGGTTTTCTTTTGAACTTACAAAGCTTAATTGGATTTATTTTATTGTTGCAATATATAGTAAACTAAGACATTTTTGGTTTCAGCGGTTTTCAGTGTCTTAACACTCCATTCTCCACTTTTTGCTCAATTTTCGAGATATCGTATGTTGATTAACCAAGCATAACGCCACGCTTTTGTTTTGTTTTCACAACGAGAAAATATAAAAGTTGATGAGTTCGTGGAAATCAAACTCCCAGCCGTTTCATATAGAGTCGAGAGACGCTGCATCGCTGCGCCACGACGGCCTCAACCATATAACCTAAACGTTTGATGAATAATCATAGATGTTAATAACCAAACCTAAGGCAAGGGTTATATAAATTGGACCGGATCCCAGTATCCTCAATCTCGATATTGAGGTCATTAAACTGGGAGCAATGATAGCTAGATATGGGAAATTGATTATACATATATGGACAAGACCCCATAGTGAAGTAGTTGCGTCGTGTTTGAGTGAGTGAGATGCTTCTGAATTCAATTCGTTTTTGAGAGAAATCAACTCTGTTTAGCTTAGTACAGTTGGGCGAGAAAGATGAAAAAAAACTTAAAATAAAAAAATAAATAAATCAGCTTCACGCTGTATCCCGCACACAGCAGGGTAGGCAGAGGGAACCTAGTGTTAAGACAATCCGTTCCCCACTTTCTGTCGAATTCTGGAGGCATTGCGTGTTGAGTGGCAGAACTCAACGCCGCGCTTAACCTCGACACCAGAGCGAAGAAATGGAAATATAAATTTAAGTAAATATTTCATCTCCTCGAGTGGGAATCGAACCCACGACCAGTCGGTTTTACAGTCACACCTCGTGCCGCTGCGCCACGACCGGCCTCAAAAAAACTTAAATAAGAAAATAGCCAATCGTGGCGTCTGGGCACAAAGTATGATTTTACAGTTACACTGGTTGTGGGTTCGATCCCCACTCGAGGAAATGAGATATTTATTTAAATTTATATTTTCATTTCTAAGTGGGGAACGGAGTGTTTTAAACTAGGTTCCCTCTGCCGACCCTGCTGTTTGCGGGATACGGCGTGAAGCAGATTTTTTTTTAAAGAAAATGTTTTATAGTTATAGATTATAGCTTCTTATCTATATATATAAAAGGACTTGTGCTGACTGACTGAGGTAAGACGCACGCAGAGCCGTAACCGCTGATGGTAGAAACGTGAAATTTGGGCAGATGTTTACTTTCATATTCTGGACATCCACTAAGAAAGGATTTTGAAAAATTTTAACCCTAAAGGGATGAAATAGGGGTTGAAAGTTTGTATGGAATTTTATTTAAATCGGCACCGATTTTTATAAAATTTAAAATTCAGACTCTTAAAAACATTTCATTGAACACGTGTTTCATGGTTTTTTAGAATTCACCCCCTAAGGGTGCAAATAAGGGGTTGAATGTTTGTATGGAAAAATCTTTAAATCGCCACCGATTTTTATAAAAAAATACATTCAGACTGTTAAAAATATTTTATGGAACACGTGTTTCGTGGTTTTTTTAGAATTCACCCCTAAAGGTGCAAATAAGCGGGCGAAGCCGCGCGCGCCCACTAGTAGGCTCATAATACTAATCTTTTTACGCAAATAGTTCTTGTCACATTATTCTTTATGCCGCAAATAGCATGATAGGCAAAAGAAACATAGTGTTAAGATATTCCGTTCCTCGTGCGTAATTTTGAAGACATTGCGTGCTGAGTGGGAGAAGAACCTCTACTTATTACCTTATTTAATTGAAAATATTAGACATTGACGCGTGAAATACGCGTAGCTATAACAAAGTATATGTCACTTTATACAATAGCGTATATAGTGCAACATGTGGTAGTATGAGATAAATTCATTAAAAATATTTCTAGTACATTACGAGTATTTAAAAATATGGCTAAAAAGCCAAATTTCAAACCATTTTGTTGAAATACTTCGTTAAAAGGTGCCCATCCATTTTTAGGTATTAATATATGGATGATTGTTTCACGGCTACTAAACAAGCAATTAACAGTCAACGTTCCACAATAAAGTAATCAAACTATCGACGGGTCGTGCTCAGTTTTAATTATATCGTATTTAACTTCCACTACGTCACTATCGGTTGAAATTAACTATTTATTATTTAGAAATAATTATTTGTTTCTGATCGCTTTGTTTTTAACTAATTTATTCTTGACTGTTTGTATTGACAGAGATAATATTATATCAAAATACGCCATTTTTCTATCTTTATGTACTTAGTAAGAAAACTAGCTTTCCCCTGCGTAGTGTGATGGGAATATGTAAGTCGTGTACGACATATTTTAAATACGACATGGGTGCAGGTTCATTGGGTTATAGCAAAAAATTTACGTCATCTTTGAATGTTATAACATCATGCCTATAGCCTTCCTCGATGTAGGAAATATCAAGAACAAGAAGATCTTTTAATTTACTCCTATTCCTGACATTATCGCGTTCAACCAAAAAACTCTTTAGTTTTACTATATTAGAGCATTGCAATAAAATCAGTTGAAGCCAGTTGAAAATGGTGAAAAAAAAAAACTGCAAAAAAAATGCTTCATAGCCAACATAAGTTTGACTTTTAAAGATATTGTTAAGACCTAACTCTGGCTACAATCATTTGAAATAGGTGTTCCTGAAATATGTACTGTATAATCAAAAGTGAAGAAAAAAAAGAATTGTCTTCATGCACATCTAATTTCTATAACGTTTGCCCAAAATAACGAGATTGTATGTCAAATGATGATGATAACATTGCACATTGTTCAAAAATGATCTAAACATTAATCTAAAATTTCAGCTTTCCCAAAATGCATAAGAACCACCGACCATCACTATAAAACCATTATTTCTATTTCGCTAGAATATTGTACTATTATTTCTCTTAAATATTCTGTCGGTGTTAAACTAGTTGTTTTAGTGAGACTAAGCTTTTTTCGTACAAAAAACATGTAGACCAGTAAATTGAACAAACTGTTTAAATATACAAAGCTTGCATTCAAAAACACTGTGGAAACAGATAGTGGTTTCAGTATAGCCTGATATAAATACAAACATACGAGTATGTATGTTTATACGCTATTTGCGTCTTAAGTATATCGTAATTAGTATCCTATTCATTGTAATTAGGTAAATTTAGAAAAAGTTTTACTTATGAGAGCGAGAAAATAAGAGAATTAAATATTTCATTTTCCTTAAGTGGGAATCGAACCTACGACCTGTCACGTTTACATTCGCACTCTTGTCCACATGTACCACGACTGGCCTAAGGATATTATGTATTACGTATAAAATAAACCAACCAGCTTCACATATTTTTTTTCTACATGGCAGGGTAGGCAGGGGAACCTAGTGTTAAGAAACTGGGAAACGGAGCTCCAGTCACCACCCGATTTTCGAGATATTACATGTTGAACGTACAGATTTTGCGATTACAGTCAAACGATGTGCTGCTACGCCACTACGGCCTCATGTAAAATATTATATCATTAATAATCATTTTGTAAGGTTTTATTGTTTTGGTTTGGAAAAAAAATATATATATTTACCAAAGATTCCAAGTGAACATAAATATTTCCAAAAAAATCTGTCAAATAACGAAAAAAAAACAAAAATCCTCGTCAAATTCTCTCAAAATCAGGTTCTCAGCTAAGCTCAAATCCAGCCCACACCAAACCTGGCGACGCGCCAGCGCGCGCTCCACCGCACAACACTATTACGTTCGCATGTAGCTAGTCGCTGTGACCTATAGCCCACGGATCGTTGGTGAACTATACTTGAAATACCTAAATATGAGCTAACCAGGTTCAAATTCGACAAATTTCTACATATTTTGAGGTGAATGAAAGATAAATATTAGTCTTCATGTATAACGCATAATTTTGTTTTGAAGTTGGAGAAGGAATGTAGAAAGATGTGATTCTATTATATATTGTTTAGAGAATTAAGAAAGATCATTCTGTTTATGTTTGTCACGTTGCCAAGTATTATTGTGCCAAGCAAGTGTAATAGTTTGCCAAGATCACTTTGTTACCAGTTGCGAGCAAGTAATGTAGGGTGTAACGTTTTTGGTTTAATGTTCAATAGCTTATACATATGCAGATTTATACATTCTCAGTTAATTTTGTTGAATAGAACTTGTTATAATCGATTTGTCGCTTATTTTTTTATTTTTTGACACTTGTTCTTCGTTAGAACAAACTTGATGGCATTCGTCTGTCACTATTAGCAAGCTGCCTCTAAATATTTTCTTACTTTCCTTATACTTAACGAATTCTAGAGAAAAAGTAATATCTGGAAACCCTTATAGTTCCTACAAATTAAAAAGAAAACTCCGATCCAATATTTGATCGCCTCACAAAGGTTAGGACATAGAAAAAGCTCGTCAGAAACTTTCGAAATTAGTTTCTGGTCCACTTTAAGCTTTTTGCTGTGAACGTGAACGTGGATGTGAAGGACAAATAAAGTCCACACATGTTTGCTCGCTGGCCGGCAGCCAGCGCCCCGCTCCGCCCCAGCTCGTCGCCGTCGGAGCCGCAGAGTTATATACCTGGGAGCTGGGAGTGTGTGGGAACTATTCATGACGTTACTCTATAATATGCAAATGTATTTTGCTTATATAGTATTTTTAGTTTTTGAGATTAGCGTGTTAACCCAAACAAACTTTTTAATTTTATGTTATATAGATATATTTTAATATATATATATATATATATATATATATATATATATATATATATATATATATATATATATATAGTTACGAGTATTATTATTTTTTCTAATGATAATAATAATGTAAGGATTATGATACAGTATATAACTCTCTATTTTTGAGTGACTGGCAGACAAGATTCATGTGAAACTAGTGTACTTAGAAAGTTAAAATTTAAGTTGTAGATTCATTACCTAGTGTAGGGGAGGACTAAGAAAAGATTACCCAAAATTCTTACTGGAACGAAAATCGAAAAAACAGGATTGTTCTTTTTATATTTTAAAGCAAAGTAAAAAAAAAACCAGTGTCTTAAATATATATATCTCCACTATGCCCTAACCCAATAAATATTATAATAAATATTTTTAATTGTATTTCTAGTAAGAAATGCATTGAGAGGGCTCGTCGCTTATCTACAGCTATAACAAATATTTGAAACACTCCAGCGAGCAAAGTTCAAATTAAACAGCTTTGCTTTAACATCGAAAGCTTCCGCAAAACAATATTTTGGTGAAAATCCAAAGTAGTTTATGAAATTTATCCAAACAGGATACATAGTACGTTGTATAGTAACAATACCGTGAATAAAATAACAAACAACTATCTACTTCTATTCTATACTGTAGTACAAAATACCAGGCTGCTATCTAGCGTGAGGCTATAACATTATGCCACAGCCTGTAGATAATACAGCTTCTTCAATTGCATAGTTTTTTTTTGTAACATTTTATTGTGATATTTGTACTGTGTTTGCTATATTGCATTTTGGTTATAAGAGCTTATCATTTGTGTAACCAGATCTATTTTTATTTTTGATATTTTGATAAATTGAACCTACAGTCATTAAAATCTAAATATGCAATGGCTCTTATATGGGAACGACACATATAGAAAGCGGAGAACGAAATTTTAAAACTAAATCTCGTTTACCTATCTTTAATATAAATATATATATTTATTTTTCTGTTTCATCCTAACATCTAGGCTATACGACCACCATATAAATCAAGTTGGACAAAGCGTCGTGATTCCCGCGCCACGGGGAGGTGTCCAACAAATACACGGTGTATGTATCCATACACGTACACGTATAGCACGTCCATTGTTACATAGAAAATAAAATGTAACCGCTATTCACACAAAACGTCACACTACTATTTAACGATATAATACGTATTAAAAAGGAAATGTTTTATAAATATATAAAATAATATTTTCACAAGTTTTTCTGCAGTGATTTTACTATTTTAGCCTCACGCTGGTCCATGCTGCGTTTAACAGGCAACGCAGAGGAAATCCAATATTAAGAGTTCAGTAACGTTAACGTCATTATTTGAATTAAATAGAAATACTGTGGAACTAAGATTTAAAATTTTCTAAATATCCTTACACAATTTAAATATAGATAAGAATTAGTAATAATTCGTAAGTATATCGTGTTAATGTAAATAAAAACTATACTTACATCTGTTATATGATTTAAGCTCAAAATTTATAGAGAAAAACTGATTTTAAGAATCTCCCTTCCTACTCAACCTGGAGTAGTTTGGTCTTGTCCATTGGCTCTCTAGTCTCTGAGTAGTCTAAGTCCAGGGACAGATATGGCAAGACACTTCTGTTGCACATAATACCGACTTCGTGGTCCACAAGACTAAATCGTCGAGCCCCAAGACCGCGCTACTTCGCACATTCACCATTTTATTTCACACTATACATATGTAAGTTATTTATAAGTAAACTCGGACCGCACGATTATTGCATTAACTTCCCATAGGAAACACTCAATGGAAGAGTTCAAATTCGAACGTCATACGTTTAATTAAAAAAAATCTAAAGTTGATCATTATGTGATCACATAAAGGGAGGTTTTGTTGATATTTTCAAAAAATGTTAAACCGATTAACACAAAATTTATACAAGATCGATAAAGATCTCATCCTATCCAAAGAAAAAAAATTGGTTAAATCTAACTATTCTATTTTAAAATATGAGACTAATGATGATGAGCAAGAAAATACAAATAATACATTTCCCTTAGAGGAATCGAACCCACAACCACTGTATTTACAGTCAGACGATGTGCCTCTTGCTTTCATTGAATCGAGCCATCATTAATTAACCTAATTCGACTCTTCTCATCAAGAATCTTTGGAAGCTGTATTATCTCAATATTAGCTGTAATATCTGCACAAAGGACTGACAATACAGTATCTATAAGATATGATATTTGAGCGATAGTTCAAGTGAGATAAGGTATCATGGAGCCATTATGTAAATTATTCGTCGTAAATAAGTCCGTCTGTTTAGCTTTTGTACTCAAATTGTTGTTATAATAGATGTGACATGCTATTAGCGAAATTTGGACGTAACATATATCTTTGTTTGGCTTCACTTTTTATCAATGAAGATGTATTAAATAAAAGTATTAAAATGAAGCTTTTACATTAAAACTAACAATTTTATTAAAGAATTTAGAATATTACCCTCTAAAAGCTTAAACATCACTTCATTACGACACTGTAGAATACGTTCGATTTCAATGCACTTGGTTGAGTGCCAAATAGCTGGCACTTTTGCTCTGAACCGAGCCAAAGAATACCATCGCACGTGAGAACCTCTGTAATGACGCCCTTTATATTGAAAACGCGAGGATATTTAGGGGACTTAGCTGGTCCACGACTTAGAAGTTGAACGTATGCTACGAGTAGTTTGTTGAATAGCAATAGTAATAGTCTTGTGATTTTATTGCTATAGTTGTAAAACTTTCTTGTAAGCTTCTATATAACAGTTACAAAGTTGTTTAATTTTGTAATACTTGTGGATTCTGCTTGTACACACAGAAATGTTGTACTATTCGATATGCGATATTAAAACTATTTTTGTAAGCTTCACGCTGTTTCCCACATGCAGTTGGGTAAGCAGAGGAAACGTCGGAAACTAGTGTTAAAACACTCTGTTCTCATTAAGATACTTTCATTTTGTATCCTCGGAATTCTCCAGGCATTGTGTGTTAAATGGTTTTATAGTAGTAGTATAGATTCTTGTATGTCTCGTATAAATAAAGAAATAAGTTCACGTTGCGTCAATCTATTAAATGTTTTTCACAATAGTTCCAGGTCGTCGACTCGCAAGAGCACAAATGTGCGGCTGTAAACGCGACAGGGTGTAGTTTTCATTCCCATTCGGGGGATTATTTAATATTTTCATTTACTCGCTCTGTCAACGTGGTAAAGCGCGCTGTTGAGTTCTGCCACTCAACACGCAATGCCTTCAGAATTCGGGAGAAAGTGAGCAACGGAGTGTCTTAACACTAGGTTCCCTCTACCTACCTTACTGTGTATGGGATCAGCGTGAAGTTGATTATTGATTATTATTATTTAATTATAAGCTAAAACTAACTACAAATCCCCACACAGTAATCCAGTGATAGTTGTATCTATTCCACCAAGTTGCCCACACGCACCGCCCATCTCTTACAATTGGGTTCCCTACAGTCGCTACACCCATTATGGGCGTAATAGCAACTCATGCCTCACTAACTCATGCACGAAGCTTGCCCATTGTTAGGACCATTTGTGTTGTATTATTTGCTTTATAAATAAACAACAGTGTATTTACTTGCTGTGATAGTTGTGGGTTCAAAACTAAGTAAATACGCAGGAATATACAATACATAGTTAGTATAGTATAGTTTAATTACCTAAATTATTATTAGTCATGATTTATCATGTATATAACAAGGTAGGTAAAAGAACTTAGTGTCAGTGTACTCCGTTTTCCACTTTCCATCTATTCACGAAACACTACGTTTCGTGAAGGAATTGTACGCCGCACTTTATATTACGAAAGAGAAAAATGTAAATTAACATTGACAATAAGTTAAATAATCTCAATCCAGTCGTGGCGCAAGGGAACAAAGTGTGGTTGTAAAACCATCCAGTCAGTTGGTTGATGGGTTCGATTTCCACTTGAGAAAAAAAAAAAATTATTTTCATTTCTTCGCTCTTGTGTCGAGACAAAGCGCGGAACTGAGTTCCGCCACTCCACCACATGCAATGCCTACAGAACTCGGCGAAAAGTGGTGAACGGAGTGTCTTAACACTAGGTTCCCTCTGCCTACCCTGCTGTGTGCGGGATACAGCGTGAAGCTGATTACTTGATTATTTAAATCTCAGAAATACACCATTTCGAATATATTATATTTAGCCAAGAGTGTGTTAAAGTGAGTGAGTGAGTGAGTGAGTAAGTGAGTGAGTGAGTGACAGCCACTCAACACGTAATTAGGCGGAAGTGTGAAACGATGTCTCAAATACGATATCTTTATGTAAATCAAATACACACGTCGTTGAGCTTCCTTTTGCTTGAAAACGTTACATTGTATGTTGTTCAAGTGTGTCTAGTTAGTAATGATTTATCATTTGTGTACGTTTTACTCGCTTGAGTTAAAAGAAAAACACTCTAAAATATGATATTATGATATAACATATTTTACTATTAGCTTCACGTATTCAAAGGGAACCTAGTGCTTATATTTTCCACTCAAATTTCGAGACTCAAGACTCCTAGCTTTGCTTACTACTAGAACAAAGAAATGAAAATAATCTGTTACTCCAAATGGAAATCGAATCCACAACGGTCTCGCGTCGCTTTTACAGTCAGACGCTTGGCCGTTGCACCAGAATGATCTCAATTTTGTTTTACTTATATAAAAAGAATATAATCAATTTTCCAGCTTGTTTTGTTTGATAGAATGCACCTTTACGTTTTCTCTACGATTAAAACCATTACTAATTAATTATTACTTTGTTCCCATACAGTAGAAACTCTATTATCCGGCCCTCAGTTATACGGATTCGCGATTATCCGGACTACAGACCAACTGTATTAATTTATTAAATGTACCTACAAGTCGTATCAATGCAAGCATGAACGTGTCGAATCTGGCATCACCCCGCCCGCGCCGCGTCTCATCGTCGTACATCTTAAGATATCTTAATAAACATTGATTTTCACTTTATGTATTAGTTGTTTTAATTAAATTTATATCACAACGTATGTGCATACTTACATATTCTAAATACCCGATTTTCCATACTTTGGATTATCCGGATTTTCGATTATCCGAATGCCTACTAACAACAATTAGTCGGGTTAATCGAGTTTCTACTGTATTGATAATAATGAGGCCGTTTCGTTCAGGGGACAAGACTTCCACTGTAAGAGCGACGGTTGTGGGCTCGATATCCACTCGGGGGAATCAAATATTTAATATTTTCCATTTTTCGCTCTCTTGATGAGACAAAACGTGGCATTAAGTTCCGCCATGCAGCACGCGATGCCTCCAGACTTTGGTGGAAAGTGGGGAACGGGAGTTTTTTTATTGGAAACCGTTCCTTTTGCCTTCCTTGCTATGTGAAAGAAACCGGTTGAAGGTAAAAAATCTCCCTTTTTATTCTAAGAAAGAAATCTATATTGATATAGTAGTTCCATCTTATTAAGAACCCTCGCGTTATAATAAAGACCTTTCAAAAATCCCTTCTGGGAGCAAATCGAGATGTTATTAAACGTTCCAGAGTTATTGCGACTTCGATATTCTTATAGCTTTATGGGAATGTAATCAACATGTTATTTATTAATCCCATGTATTTTCGCAATATCATGGGAAAATTTATTATTTTTATTTATACAAATATACCTACTGTATATTTGTATAAATAAAAATATTGTAGGGTAAAGTGGGGAACGGACTGTTTTAACACTAGTTTCCCACTGCCTGCAGGGCAGGCAGCGTGAAGCTAGTGAAATACATATAAAATGAACCCAGGAACCACGTTTAGCCTACACCTACACCTACTAACTACACCACAATGGCACCTCTGTTACACATACATTTTATTCACATACGGCTCACAAATCTTCATTTACGTAAACCAAAAATACATTTCCTGTCACTATATATTTTCAAAGGTCACTTTATGTTTGACTGAAACGTGATAGTGATGTTTTTATTTGAATAACTTAAATCCTAGTGCTTTAGGTGAAATATTATAGCATTTTGTAAAAAACTGCAGTTTTTTAGCTGTATCACGGATATAGCAGGACAGGTCGAGGTCTAGTATTAAAATACACCGTTCTCCACTTTTCGCCAACTTTTCGAGGCATTGCTTATTGAATGGCGGAACTAAACGCCGCGCTTTGTCTTAAGACTAGAGCGCTGATATGAAAATTATTCATTCCCTCTAGTGCTGATCGAATCCACAACCGTTGCGATTATAGTCAGATGCTATGGTGCCTTCTAAATTATATTTTTCCTTATACATCTCGGACAGGTAAAAAAAAATTAAATATCAAAAACTAAAAAGAATATAATTAAGACTACTTGAAGCAAAGTTAGTGCAATATCTTGAACAGCTTACAGCGGATAAGCAACAGGATGGAAACTTTGATAATATTATGCTTAGTATCATGTTGTAGGAGAACTGGGGCGTGCGGGCTGCGGGCTGCGGGCGCGCTTAGGAAGTTACTAGTTTTGACTTTTACTGTGACATGTAGTAAGGTTGTTTTGACTACTGTAAGTCGTAGTTCGTTGCTTTTTATTATTTTTGTTAAAATAATAACACATTATATCCCGCATAAAACAGGGTAACAGGGTAACCTAGAGTGAACGTTCCCCACGTGCCGCCCAATTTCCGGAGCATTGTATGTTGAGTAGTAGCACTTACTACTTTTTCCTTTCAACGTAGTAAAGGATGAATAAATAAAACTACAAAATTTTCATTTACTATAGTGAAAAGTTGCAGTCATCTTAAAATAAACTCAAAAAGTCTATTTCCCAATATGTGTGTAGTGAAAAGATTTATGATTATTTTTCTTTTTGTACCCCTGACACATGTATCTGTGTATATGAGTATCTGTATGTCTGTCTGTTGCATGGTAATTGCCAAGCGGTTAAACTGAGTTCGATCGAGCCTTTTTTTGTTTTTTTTTTGTTTGAAATATGACTTAATCGGGAATGTTCATAGCTATGATTTAAGAAAATATGTTCAGCTATTTGAAGATCATCAATCTTTTGTAGTTAATGACAGAATATAAGCAACTGCCACTGGTCTTATCGATTCTATAAGTCACTTTTACAACATTGCCCATGAACGGTAACCTAGATCTCTAATACTTCAGTCTCAGCTGGAATCTGTAGAATTATGATGATGTTTACTTTTTAGATAGATACTTTTGTGTCGGCGAGTTTTTTAATTTCTAATAATTTAAATTTTTCTTCCCGAAAATATAAATCTTTATTACTAAAAATAAAATGTTCGATTTTGTTTCTAAAACACAGCATTTAGTACTTTTGTAGTACAAGCTGGCGAAGCCGCGAGCGGGTCCCCCGTTAATAATAAGGTACACATATCTAAATATACACCTAGCTCCTATATAGCTATATAGATAGCTAGATAACATACAATTTGGGAACAATTTGCCTCGCAGGAACCTCATATATACTGTACATAATAGTTATCTCCCTACGATTTACTATAGATACTTGTGTAACACACTCCACTATCAATTTGCTATTGTTCAAAACCACGTTACGATGAGATATTCCAACCATTGTATTATGAAATGAAGTGGATACTGATTTAGATTCAAGACTTTTTTTGCTTCACGTTGTTTCCGGCACATAATAGAGTCAAAGGGATCATGGGACTCTAGTGTTTAGACACTGCGTTCCCAATACTACACTAAAAGTATTAAATATCTCATCCCCCCCGGGTGGTAATAGATATCGAACCCAAAACCGTTGCGTTTAAAGTGGCGTGTTTGTACCTGTAATATCTAAATATATTTAAATACTCGTGCGTTTATGACACTAGGTTCTCTCTCTGTTTACCCTTATTTATGCTTTTATTTTTTTTGTAAATATCACTAGCAAACATTAATAACAAATTATTTAACCAACTTCAAAACGATAAAGAAAAACGATTTATTGATTTAGAAACATAAAAAAAACATTAAATATTAGAATATAACAATATTTATAACGTTATTAGTGTAAAAAGCGCGATATTGAATTCCGCTACTTACGCACTATCTCGACTACGGGCGGAATGTGGAGAACGGAGTGTCTTAGGACTAAATTGCTTCACACTAGCCAAGGAAAACGGTAAAATATTTTTGTTTTACGTTCAAATGATATCAAAATATAAATACTTTTCTTAATATACTTTATTTTAAAGCCAACAAACATTTAAACACAATTACAACATTGCTATCAATTATTCGGTATCCCAACTAGGTGTTAACCGCAAGTAAGTTCGTTCCTGCGAACTTCCTTGGAGCACGACCGCGTATTTCGTTCTATAATAATTATTTACACTCTCGCAGACATTTGAATAAGTTGGATATTTCAAATAGTGCTAGTTGCTAGTTTATATTAAATTTAAATTACTATATATTTCATCATATTATATTAATTAGAATACCACAGAGGGAAATCGTCGCGGCGCAGTGGATTGGCGTCTGATGGTTGTGGGTTCGATTCCCTCTCGGAGGTATGAGTGATTCTCAATGTTTACTTTACCAGATTCGTGAAAAAAAAAAATATTTCAATTTTTTTAATTGATCTCATAACTCTTGAGATACAACTAGTCGTTATTTAACTGCAATTATACTCAGAAAAAAAAATTAAAAACTCTACTGAACTGAAATTAAGAATAATAAATTACAATCTTAAGCTAAAAATTCAGAAACATCCTTTAATCAAGAGTTTAAATGTTTTAGAAGATGCCTCGAACGCTCATTTAGTTAGCCGCGGTGGTCGCTTTTTGTAGACCAGAGAGCTTTTTAATTATATTATAAATATATTTTTTTTATCATGACGGTCTCAATAAAATAAAATATACATTGAGACTGTAAACATGACGGTTTTGGGCTCCATTCTTAATCAGAGAAATGAAATATTTAAATAAATATTTAATATATTAATTTTCCTCGGTTTGGTAACAAGGCAAAGCGCGGCGTTGGTTTCAGTCAGTCAACATGCAA